>CAIGRK010235623.1:0-12315 GCA_903798315.1 Fraxinus greggii | reverse complement strand
TTGCGATATAAAAAATGCAACAGAAGTGATATAGGTTGAATGCACCCCATCAAGGATGCAACAAATCATAGCCATTCTCAATGACCAAGTCCTATCTGTTAACAGGGATAAAGCGATAAAGCCTATAAGCTTAAAAAAACCTTCACATTTCATTCTTTAAGATGATGTATTATATAATAGAGGTTTCTCCTAACCCTTGCTTCGATGCACAAGAGAAGAAGACGTGACATGTTCTCAGGAAAATTCATAAAGACGTATGTAACAATCACATCGAAGGATCCACACTCGCACAAAAGGTGCTTAAGAAAGAATACTATTAGCCTGCCTTGGAAAATGATGTCTTTTAATTTGTACGGAGTGCGACAGTGCCAATGCTTCGCAACATTATAGGGAAAACCATCCTAAAAGATCACATTTGTACCTACCCTTGGCCATTTGTCAAGTTAGAAATTAATTTCATAGTCCCTTAACAAAAGGAAAAGGTAATTCAAGCTACACCATTATAGTCATTGGTTACTTTACAAATTGGGTAGAGGTTGAATCATTGGCTAAAATCACATAAGCCAGCACTTGCAAATGCCTCTGAAAGAACAATATATGCCGGTTCAACATTTTCCACTCAATCATATATGATAATGAAAGGCAGTTTGACCACAAAAATATCAAAGAGCTCTATGAGGAGTTAAGAATCAAGAAGTACTTCTCAACACCTCACCATCCTCAAGCCAACGCTTAGGTTGAAGCCGTCAACAAAACTATCAAGTATACCCTGAACACGAAACTTGATGCTTACAAAGAAGTATAGGTCAACGAGCTCTCTCAGGTGATGTGAGCTATTCGTACCACAAGTCAAATTGGCACTAGAGAAACCTTTTTACTTGTGGCCTATGAGGCTAAAGCTATGAATTCGATTGAGGTAGGATTATCCTGACCTCGTCACTTACACTTCAACGAGATATCCAACTATGAGATGGGAAACTATGAGCTAAACTTCCTTGAAGAAATTAGGGATGAATAACAAGTAAAAATCGACTCTTACCAGCAAAAGATAACCCATTATCATAATTCTAAAGTAAAGAAGATGTCATTCTGCATTTGAGACACTAGGCCCCAATTGGGAAGGTCCATACCTTATTAAAGAAGAGCTATAGCCTAGGACATACAAAATTTAAGACTTGGATGTAAAGGTACTATCATATCCATAGAACATAGAGCAACTATGAAAATAATATCAATGAGCTAGACTCATTTTTTAAGTTGGATGACCTTTTCTAGCCCACGTAAAAACTTTTTATTGAACATAATAAAATTCAGCACTTCTCTCCACTATGTCACAATACCATGCATGGATGAACCATTCATCATGAAGGCACTTCCATCTAAGAAAGTCCTTTGTCACCTGAACAAGAGAGGTATGAAGCATCCCAAAGTGAGCCCACCTCGAAGCCTATGAGGTAGACCTCATAATACCCTGCACGGACGAATCATCCACCATGTAGGAAGCCTTTGGCTTGGATGAGCCACCTCCTTGAAAGGAAGTCTTTTGCCGCATCGACATGAGAGGTATAATGCATCCCAAAGAGTGCCATCTCAAAACTTTGGAGATAGACTTCATAATACCCTACATGGATTAACCATCCACCATGCAAGGAAGTCTATTTTCACTTCAGTAGAAAAGTTGCGAAGTGTCCCAAAGGAAGCCTACCTCAAAACGTATGAAGGAGACCTCATCATTTAGTTAATGGATGCAACATCCGCTATGCAATGAAACAATAAGTTAACAAATATTTGAATAATTCAGTTTGAGGAGATATGATATGATAAGATGTAACTCACTTGTCCAATTTTACAAAATTTGAATCGTTTAGTCCGAGGTGATTTAATTATCTGAGGCATCAACACTTTGTTCAATTTACCAATTTCATTATTAGGTTCGAGGTAATACGGTCAATGTCAGATCTGGTTATCCAATGCATTAAGAAGAGTTGATCTACAAATTTTTATCATAAGGTCCGAGCTACCATACATAAAAGGGACATCAGAGGTGCTATTACTTTTGAAGTTATCATGATCAGCTCAGCTCATTTAATTGAAGTCGAGATGAAGCATATGTAACAACACTTGAATGAAAGTTACATACATATGTAATAGGCTATAACATTTGGAAATATGAATTGTTCGTTCATTGAAAGATGAAGTTGAAAAAGAAAGGAGGCTGAAGCCTTTAAATTGAAAGTGCAAAGTATAAAAGTTTAAGGATCGACTACGACTACATCATCCACTATTACTAAGGCCCTTTTCCCAACCACATCCTTATCCTAAGCCACCTTATCATCTAAAGCATCATCATGAGCCTTGTCGACAACAACTTCAAAGTCAGATCGACCCCTAGTTGGCCCATCAAACTCCTCTTCTAGGAAGGTAATATCCATTTCGGGATAAAGTACCCTAGGGCATGCCATAATATCTTTGGTGTTCTAAGAGTCCCATACATTAGCTAAGTCATCACACGCCTTTGTTTTGTTGAAATTATCAATATAGTTCTTGATCGCCACCTTGCCAATTATAGTTACCTCTACCTTCA
Organism: Fraxinus greggii; assembly: GCA_903798315.1. Lineage (NCBI taxonomy): Eukaryota > Viridiplantae > Streptophyta > Magnoliopsida > Lamiales > Oleaceae > Fraxinus > Fraxinus greggii. The sequence goes on along the minus strand of CAIGRK010235623.1, from coordinate 9,731 downwards.
GCCATTCAACTTTTTCCTTTTGGGCCTCCACTTGCTGCATCAACTAAATTTTCTCTTTAGTTGTGGGCTTTAGTGCCTCAATTGTGAGGCTTTGGTACTTATTGGATTGGATGACCCTTTTAGTCATTGCAACTACTTAGGATTCTGATTTATAAAATTCTCCCTTCAAGCAACGAACTTTGAATTCTGTGGAATCTAATCTCACCTCAAACTCCATCCTCTTCAAATCTGAGCTATCAGCCTCAACCCTTGCTTTCCCCACTTCTTTCTCAAAGCTTGTAGAGTCCTCCAACCTTTTGGTGAATTTTTATTTTTATTCAAAAGGCTACATAGCAGACCTTAATAACAATGCTTATGCTTAATGCCCCGCCTATTCAAGCATTATCGGCTACAAGGAGAACTTTAGCCTCGCAAAAGGTGACGTCGTCCTGTCCTTCTCCATCCAGAACATATTATAACTATGACAATGACAGCAATATTAGGAGGCAGCATCTCAAGTACCTCTGATGCCAACTCCTATGTACTGTTAGGCTACAAATCTTGAGCTTTTCTAGAACGAAGAGGATTGGCCAATCTCTTGCCTAGGAATGGAGGAGGCAGGTTCTGCTTCACTTCTTAGTTGCCTCATCAGAAGGAAAATGTTGCTTTTGTATTATTTTTACCCTCATTGGAATTTGAGGGAAAGGTGGAGGAGCTTCCATGATGGCCACAGTTGGTCCATATGATGAAGCCCTGGAGTCCACAATTTATTTTCTTATTTAGAGTTTGGACTGTCTCTTCTTCGTCGTCGTCCTCCTCCTCCTCCTCATCATCATCATTTATTGGTAACTTCTTGCTTACCTTTACAAACTACTCGTTCTTCTTCTTACACGTGCTAGAGGCTATTTTTAATGTACGTACATCTACAACACTTCATCAAATGGTGATGAAGTCAGGCTTTAGAGATTTTTTTTTAAAAAATTTTTCTGTAGAAATCTACAAATGTTAGCACCTATGAATAGACAATTGATTATGGCTGAGGTGAATGATCAGAAGTTTACCTTGGGAAGACATCAGTTAGTTGTTGACAAAGTGGATATTCATGATGTCCAACTGCTCCACATAGATCTTGCATCAAGGTAATGTATCTGCAAGTAAAGAAGAAATGGGTAAGTATAAGAAAACATAGAGAAGAACATCAACCCAGTTAAGTTATGGACTCACAGCGGTGGAATATGTGGTGGGTATAGTCAAAGGCGTTATGGTGTAAACTACTGCATTTCAGAAGTCAGAACTAAACACTAAGGTAGCTACTTTTTAGAAACATTAGATGGCACTTAACCAATAATTGATGGAATGACACTTAAGAGAAGATGCATTGGCCATCACGATGAGGCCACGTATCTTTTCATCCAATGATGGCAATTTCTCCTCTTTTACTCTAAAAGCTCATACATAATGCCTTTTGGAGGTAATGAAATTTTACACAATCAAAGTAAGATTACTGACTCTCTCATTTCTATTATTTGTAAACACTCAGTGTCCATACACTAACATGGCTCATGTTTTCGGATCATCCTATACGCAAATATACTCTTTCTATTGACTGACTTGACATCAGAGTGCTCGTGATTGTCTCTCCACCATAAGAGAAGACCATGTACTAATAATAGTTTGTCCAAGTTACATGGACGTTAGTGGAGCCATGAATCGTTGCCACATCACTAGTATAAAAACTGTGGAGGCAAGGTGTTATAACTTGCCGCACATGGAATACGAGGCAATTAGCATCTTTGTTGATAGAAATCACCTTCTACTTCACCTCTTCTAAGAGATATTTAATACAAAATCCTCCAACGATTGAGTGATATGACATCTCTGCATCAGGCACCTAAAAGGTCAACTTGTTAGTCTATATTTCAAAGGATAGGCCTAGGCACACAGTGGCCAGACATACTAAATACTACTCAGTCTATGATTGATGAAATAACATCTAAGAAAACGCACCTCAACCATTACAATGAGGCCATGTGTATTTTCATCTAAAGGTGTCAAATCCTCCCTTTCTACCCTAAAAACTCACGTTTAGTGCCATTTAAAAGTAATATAATTTTACGCATTCAAGGTAAGGTTGCTCACTGTCTCATTTCTATTATTTTATAAACATAACATGGCTCACATATTCGAATCATCTGACACCCAAATATATCCATTCTATTGACTGGCTTAACATTAGAGTCCTTGCAACCTCTTTCTTCACCATCAAAAAAAGCCTCGTGTTACTAATTATTTGTCCAAATGTGCAGGAACTCATCTATGTGGACATGAGTGGATCTTGGATCCGTTGGCCGCATCTCCATACAAAATCACAGCTTTCATCAAGTTGTCTATCATGAAAGCTTCATCGTCATGCATGGACCTCACCACTGCATCACAACTTTCATCAAGCTGCCTATTCTATAGAGCTTCACCCTCATACAAGGACCTCGCCTCTACATCACAACTTTCATCGAGATACTTATCTTTCAGAGTCTCACCCTCATGAAAGGACCTCACCTCTATGTCAAAGCTGTCATCTACTATCTATGTTTCTCGACCTCGTCCTTTTACAAAGACCTCACATCTGCATCATTCCTTTCATCATACTACTTGTCTTTCAGAGCACCTCACACAAGGACCTCGTCCCTGCATCTCAACTTTCATCAATTTGCCTATCTTTTACAGCCTCGTCTCATACGAAGAACTCACCTCTGCATCAACATTTTATCAAGCTATTTGTATATCAAAGCCTTGTCCTTTATCCTAAGACCCCGTCTCTACAATTCGTCCACTAATGCCTTCTAGACTTAAATCCAAACATTATATGAATATCGATCCATGGACTTAGGAGACTATTGTTACACTTCTTCTAATAAGACTCCAGATAGTCCTGCGGTAGACACTAGCAAGCCCAATCATGCCCACACTCTACATCACCATCCTAGCTGCCGAGATGAGGTCATATATAAGGTAGCCTAGGTTATGCACCACTTTCGTCGAGGTGCCTATAAGGACCAATCATTCATGGCCTAGGTGAGGTGTTATAACCTACTGTAGGAAGGAATCCAGGGTTAGCCTCTTTGTAGATAGAAAGCACTTCTTACTTCACCTCTTCCATGAGAATTTTTGTAAAAAATCATACTATGAATGATTTATGTGACATCTATGTAGTGGCGCCTAAAATACAAACTTGCCGATCTGTATTTCATAGACCAGACCTAGGCATTAGGGCATCCACCTTTCAAAAACATCAAATGGCATGTAGACAATGAATGATGTAATGACATTTAAGAGAAAACACTTTGATTATCACGATGAGGCCACATGTCTTTTCATCTAACAATGACGATTCTTCCTCTTCTACTATAAAATCTCACACTTAGTACAATTTGGAGGTAATGCAATTACACAATAAAAAGAAGGTTGTTCATTCTCTCATTTATATTATTTTGTAAGCCCCCGATGTTCGTACACTAATGTGGCTCATGTTTTCAGATCATCCCACACCCAAATACACTCATTCTATTGACCGACTTGTGGTTAAAGTGTTCACAAACACCTTTCCTAAAATCTGAGAAAGCCATGAGCTACTAACGATTTGTCCCAGTGTATAGGAGCTTATCTACACGGATGTGAGTAAAGTCAAGATCTGTTGCCACATCACGCGTGCAAAAATCGAAGTGACAATATATTATAACTTGTTCTAGAATGAAATACGAGGCAGTTAGTCTCTTTGTTGATAGAAAGAACCTCTAAATTCACCTCTTCTAAGATATTTAGTAGAAAATTCTCCTGTGATTGAGTAATTTGACATCCTACATCAGGTACTTAGAAGGTCAACTTGTTAGTTTATATTTCATAGCATAGACCTAGGCACTATGGTGGCTACTTTTCGAAGACATTAAATATCACTCAATCTATGATTGATGGAATGACACCTACGAGAAGACGCCTTGACCATTACGATGAGGCCACGCGTCTTTTTATCTAAAGGTGACAATTCTTCCTTCTCTACTATAAAAGTTCACATTTAGTGTCATTTGAAGGTAGTACTATTTTACTCATTTAAGGTAAGGTTGCTCACTCTCTCATTTCTAATATTTCGTAAACCACCAGTGTTTAAACTCTAACATGACTCACGTATTTCGATCACCACTCACGAAAATATACCCATTCTATTGACAAGCTTAAACATCAGAGTGGTTGTGACCGCCTTCTTTACCATCAAAAAAGACCTCATATTACTAACGGTTTGTCCAAACGCATAGGATCTGTTAGCCATATCACCCCTGCAAAATCGTAACTTTCATCAAGCTATATATCATTTAGAGCTTTGTCTTCATAAAAGGACCTCGTATATGCAACACAACTTTCATTAGCCTGCATATCCTTCTGAGCTTCGTCCTCATGCAAGGACCTTGCTTCTACATTACATCTTCAATTAAGCTACTTATCTTTCAAAGCCTCATCTTCATGCAAAGAACTTACCTCTGCATTACAACTTTCATTAAGCGACCTATCTTTTACAGCCTCATCCTCATGTAAGGACTTCATCTCTACAGCATAGCTTTCGTTAAGTTGTATATCTTTCTCAGAAATGTCTTCATGAAAAGACCTCAGCTCTGCATCATAGCCTTAATCATGCTGCCTATCTTTCAGAGCCTTTTTCCTCACACAAGGACCTCATCTTTACATCTCAGCTTTCATGGATCTGTCCGTCTTTTAGAGCCTCGTCCTCATGCGAAGATTTCACCTCTGCATCACAGCTTAATCAACTTGTGTATCCTTCATAGGCTCATCTTCCATCTACACTTTAAATCCAATCCACAAATTATATGAATATTCGTGTCGGGACTTAGGAGACTATTATGTTATGTCCAAATGTACAACTATCACCTATCAAAAGGAAAGTAAAATGCTCCACGCCATGCATCACTTCCACAATAAACCAAACATTTACGCATTATATAAACATCCATACATGGACTTAGAGGGCTATTGTTATGCTTCTTCTAATGAGACTCCAGACCACGATCATGTGGTATCTAGCTAACAATCCTAATCATGCCTATACTCTACATCACCGTCCTACTGGCCGAGGCGAGGCCATACATAAGTATCCAAGGTGATGCCCCACTTTCGTCGAGGTGTCGTGTAAGGACCGATCCCTCATGGCCTAGGCGAGGTGTTATAACTTGTTGTAGCATAGAATCCTAGTCAATTAGCCTCTTTCTATATAGAAAACACAACCTACTTCATCTCTTCCAGGAGAACTTTGTATAAAATACTATTACGATTGTTTTGTGTGACATCTCTATAATAGATTCATAAATACAAACTTGCTTATCTATATTTTTTAGACCAGACCTGGGCACTAAGGTGTCTACCTTTCAGAAACATCAAATGGCACTCAGGCAATAATTGATGGAATGACATCTAAGAGAAAACTCCTCGATTATGACAATAAGGCCACGTGTCTTTTCATCAAACAATGGCAATTCTTCTCCTGCTACTATAAAAGCTCACACTTAGTATCATTTGGAGGTAATGCAATTTTATACAATAAAAGAAAAGGTTGTTCATTCACTCGTTTATATTATTCTATAACTTTCATTCTCTCGTTTATATTATTCAATAACTACCTCGTGTCCATACACTAATGTGGCTCATGTTTTCTAATCATCCCATACCCTATTATACTTATTCTATTGACTGACTTGATATCGAAGTATTCATGAAAATGCCCATCCAAAATTGAAGAAAGCAACGTGCTACTGACAATTTGTCCAAGTAAATAGGAGTTCATCTACAAGGATGTGAGTAAATTCGGGATCTGTTACCACGTCACGCGTACAAAAATCAAGGTGGTGAAGTGTTATAACCTGCTGTAAAAGGGAATACGAGGCAATTAGCATATTCGTTGATAGAAAGCACCTTTTATTTCAAATCTTCTAACACACACACACACACACACACACACACATATATATATATATAGTAGAAAATCCTCCTACGATTAAGTGATTGACATTGCAAACCACATATCCGAATCAGGTTGGATCAATTTAAATTAAAACAAGTCGGGTTAGTTCATTTATAATTTTAAATTTAGGTCGGTCGAGTCAGTTTACTATTCAAACTTTTGCAAACTGACCCAACCCATATCAGAAGGAGAAACCCTACTTCCTAGTCATTCTCGTGAAGTCTCTCTCTCAATTTCAAAATCAAGCCTCCATTGCCTCCCAAGATCTCCTCTCCGGCTATTCTTCCTGGACCATGAAACTTCACTTAGGATAGACGAGATGCCCAAGAACAAGAATGAAGATGAGGATGATAAATGGGATCTTCCTGAAGGTTGATCAAATAACGAATGATTAGATCTTCGAATTCAGGTAAGCTCTTGTTAAGTTTGTATCTTTGAATGTATTCATGGGCTTGACTCTAGTTTGTTCTGAAATTATTGTTTATTTCAAATCTTCAATCATCCATCTCATAGTATTTTTTAATATATGCATTTCCTTGTGTCCATTTGTTAGAAAAATCTCATTTTCTAGGAAAACGAGTCGAAAATTTTCCGTCCCTTCAAATTCTTGGCCTTTCTCCATGTCTCAGTTGCTGATTTTGATGGTTTATTGTTCTAATTTATGCAAGTCCAAGAAACAAGCCAAATTCTTGAGGTTTAAAGTCGTATCTCTATATCTTCATATTTAATATATGTAATCTCATTTGCTTTACATGGGTTGTGATTAGATGATTTTTAGCTTTTGTATTTTAGAATTTCAGCTAAAATCTCAGTTTGTGGTCAATTTGATTAGAATGTAGTATGACAAACACTAAAGGTTTCAAGAGGAAGAAAATTTTTGTGGTTATATATGTTGTTTAAAATGTTTGTCTAGGTTGTTGAGAGCTTATTTCTTCTTGGTGTTAATATGTGTTTGTCTATACCATCACCTTGTTTGCATTCCCTCTTTTCCTTTGTGTTGGAAAATATGGGTCGTGAGTTGCCTATATGGGATGACCCAACTCATAATTTATTAAAGTGAATTGGAGGGAATGGTTTGAATAGAATTCAAACCCATAACTTCCGTCAACTCCCATCCACTTCCATAATCCTGAAATAATTCCCGTAACATAGAATGACATGACGAGAGAAAGAAAAGATGGCAATAAATATGTGTGAAATTCGTATGAAAAAATACACATAAATTGAAAAGTGCCTAGAACCATATGTATGGCATTATAACTCACAAAAATTGGCACTTAGGTTGTGGATAATAATCCCCTTCCATTGTGAATGAGATTGAGACCACTGGAGACAAGAGAATGAGTATTTTGGAGTTTGGAAAGTAAGTTGATTCAACCATTCAAAAAAAATCTCAAAATTCATCATTTCAAGTAAGGATTCTTGACTTGTAATTTATGATTATGCATGCTACGAATTCCTACATTGGTATCAAAGCCATAAGGTTGAATTCCTTGCTATAATGCATAAATATGTCATTACATGATTCAATTTAGTTATGAATTTTGTATGTAAAGTTTTGAAACTTTATGTGATTTTTAATGACATCTTTTGATATACATGTCTAAAATTAACAAAATGTTGAAATTATGTATATAATATGCTCTAGAATACACCTACGAAATTTCATCATTTTTAGTTGTTGCATTTGGAAGAATATTGAAACTCTATAGATCCGGAGACTGTATTTTTATTTTCAATTGAGAATTGATTAAAAAGATCCACATGAATTGACTCGTAGATTTCATGTTAAAGGCCTTTTAGTATTGTGGTAGCTTTATAGTTACACTCAAGTCTAATACGGTCATTTTGACAGTGGTACTTAAGTTTTTTAACATGGTTTAAATCTCGTACAACATTTTGTCATGTGGACAAAGATCACTGTATTTATATATAGGTGTGATAGAATGTTGTAATTCTAATTTTGATGTGGATGACATTGTATTGGCCTAGTTGAGAAGGGGTATATTAAGGCCATTTTGAAATGGTTGTCCTCAATCTTTGAGACGAAGGACATGTATTTAACAAATTGTATGTTTTGTGTTATAAAAATTATTCTAGTCTTCTTGCTCGTCACAAGAGTTTTATACTTTAAAGACTCTAGAATGTTTTCAACTGCAGAATTGCTACCTTGTTAATACTTATTATATCGGAAGGCAACCATATGAATCTTCATAAATGTCCAAAGACTCGATAAGTACACAAAAAAAAATAAATAAATAAAAATCCAAAGAATCATATCTAGTATGGTTAGGAGCTAAAAGTATGATATGATGTATACTTGTCCTAATATTTTTCATGTCATGGATCTAGTCAGTAGGTAACAACGTTATCCTTAGAAAGAGTATTGTGATAGCTAAAGGGTGTAGCTATCAGTTATTCTATTTGTTGTCAAAGGAATAACTTTTGATTGGGATAGATATGTAAATGTTAACTAAATATGAGAGTTAGTCAAGCACAAATAGTTATTAAACTTGTGCAATTGCCTCAGACACTTCAGAATGTAATGAGGTGGGATAAAGTGATCTTACTATGTACATGATTCGGTCACCTTGATGAGGTATCAAGATGAGATTACAACAAGTAATAGAAATGAATTTTGCTATCCATTAAACCTGTTTAGCATGGTTTAAAAGGGCGTCCGTGAGGCATGCCTCACCATGAGGCGCATATCTACTGCCTCAAGGTGGTTGTGTCGAGGCAAAATTTGTGAGGCATACGCTTCTACAACTGAGGCGTGCACCTCAAGGCTTGCGCCTCATGATGCATGAGACGTGCGCCTCACATGATTTTTTTTTTCAAATTTTATTGGTAGAAATCGGATCTGGCAATTCTTAAAAAAAGGGACAATAAAAAGGCTTTTGTGGGCCCAAAAAAACCTAAAAAACTAAATTATATATCATATATGGAGCTAGAAAATCAAGAGAACTGAAAAGTCAGAATTCTTCATCCTCTTCAGGTATTCTTCTTCTTCTTCTTCTTGATATATCATATATGCAGCCAGAAAATCAAGAGAACAGAAAAGTCAGAATTCTTCATCCTCTATTCTTCTGGCCGGCTTTATCTGTTGTTCAGTACTTCAGTTTCAGGTATTCTTCTTCTTCTTTTTCTTCTCTTCTTCTTCTTCTTCTTCTCCTCCTTGATATATCATATATGCAGCCAGAAAATCAGAATTTTTCATCCTCTATTCTTCTGGCCGGTTCAGTCATCAGGTATTCTTCTTCTTCTTCTTCTTCTTCTTAGGTTTCAGAAAAAAATCTTGCATGCAATAACATTAGTGAGAGGCAAAAAACATAGCAAACTTTGATGGTAATACTGGACAATTGATCAAGTTTATGATTCTGATGCTAGAATTCATGGACTTACTGGATTAGGGGACATCTGATGGTAATATAACTATAAAGATTTACCCTTTTCTAAATTAGCATGACTGCATGACTTATTAACTAATAATGCTAAATGCCTAAACATGTGTATAAGATTTTCGTCTCATCAAAAAATTATTTATTCCAAACGTAGCATAGACTTGCTGGACATACATACTAGATTAACAAATCAAACACTCCTGAAACTTATGTACATGGTACTCTATTAGATAGTCTTCAAATCCCAGTCTTCATCAGCTCATTTGCACTATTGTCTTTAGTCTTTACAACTGTTCATGAGTAGATTTTTTGTCTTGTGATTATCA
>CAIGRK010235614.1:0-11376 GCA_903798315.1 Fraxinus greggii | reverse complement strand
TATATATATTTTTTTTTTATTATTTTTTTTTGACAATTGAAACAAATTTTATAATCAATTGTGGAAAAAATTATCACTTTAATGGATAATTTTCATGTAAAACAAAGTCGAACAAACACAAAAAGATCCAAAATTTTAAAATTCGGGTGAAAAATTATACCAATCAAACACATTTAATTAAAAATCCCCTGAAAAACAGGTTCTAGACAATTATTTTATCTGAAATTCATTTTCTTTCCACCTATTTTCCACCCTTACAATCAAATGAATCCTTAATGAATACAACACGAAAATCCAAAATTCAAAATATTGAGTGATCGACTCTTATCTTTAGTAAGAAAGTAAACACTAAATATGTTGTCTCGTATCCATACAATGTTGATCGTTATACGTAAGGATACATTAAATTTGCTAAATTGAACCAAAACATAAATTTATGAGTGATATGATACTTATATACTCAAATCAATAATATGGACAAATTCTTTAGGGACTTCATCAATAATATTCTAAGACCTAGTTCCAACTCCCATCGTAGAAGTTTGTATTGATTAATATAAGAGATCATGTGATCACATCAATGATATCATCATTCTTTGATTACTCTAATACAGCACTTAACACAAACTGATGTGCACGCCCACAATTGAACTAATGAAACCATTGCAGCATTATTCATAAAATCTGAAGAAGTCAATTTCTCTAAAGTCCCATTTGATTCCCATTGTCTTACAACTCTTTTTTCTACCATATCATTTTCAACTACACATTTACACAATAAAATATTCTACACGTAAATTTATAATTTTTTCTTATTTTTTAACCACACATTCTCCTAAAAAATAATAATCAACTCTTTGAAATGGAAATGATGGCCACCATACATGGGTGAAAATTTCCCCTAAAATTTTCATATTTTTGAGATCGTAAATAATCCACATTATACTTAGCACCAGTTTGGTTCATATTTAAATTTGATTTTAATCTCAAGTCAAAGTCAACAATTAATTTTAACAAGACATTTCTTGGAGTCCACAACTTTTCAATCACACATTTTATCCACTTTTATCAAAATCTATTAAAAATTTAATTTTAATCTATACCAAAGAGGGGCTTAATAATAGAGACGTATTTTAAAGAAGAACAAGCCATTTTATCTTGCCACATATACTAAATTATATATTAAAACGACCCCATATTTCGTCTCAGTAAATGATAAACTTGCACGCAGCAAGATTAAAAAGATATCCATGAAAAGGTTTGCACAAAACTATCCGCAACAAAAGGTTTTACTGCTAGCCAGATCACACACCAAAACTTCCCGAAACACTCGTTTAAACTTTTGAAGTTATAAAATAGAGTGCTCTCTAGCAATAAAACATCACATCCTTAACATTATCCTTGATTGCAGGCAGTGAGCGAACCTCCAAATTCTTCTCCCTTGTTGCGTCTCTTCCAAGAGCAGATCCACTGTCAGAGAGCTCACCACCTTCGACATAGTATCGAGCACGGAATGCGGCCAAATGGGCATAATAAGCAGGAGGAACTGCACAGGAACCCAGATAAATATAAGCAGGTGAAAATCTTAATCTTAACAAATCTTGTACGTAAGAAAACCAAGTAAAATGAACACAATGAAAAGAGTCTTAACTAACCTATAGAGACCGATCGAGTACACCTAGCATACCTGAAAGAGTGAGAATTCAAGTATATAATAAACCAAATAAAGCTTGTCATTCATAAAACCAAAATTGCATTACAGAGATAGACAGTGGAATCTTACGTATAACACAAGTTGTTGGTTAACAGCTGCAAAGCATCAGCACTGAATTTGTTCTCGTCAAAAAGCACATGGTAATGTGTGGGGCGGCTAGTTCCCTGTTTGAGGTATAGAAATAAATCAGAAATCTAAAGCAAAGCGTCAATAGATATCCTATAAAAGATAAACTACGCTCTCTATGAATTTCTTATTAAGTAGATGTACCTATATACAAACAAATAATGCCTGTAAACTGACTAAACAGCATGAATAGAAGTACCTGAATCCCAGCATGGCTACATAGGTAAAAATCAAACTCGCTGGGGTGGCATATCTTGGTATCAATGACAGTACCTGGTCATCGAAGCAAACTACACGATCAAATACAGGAAAAGGTGGCAGGAAAAACAAGTGACAGATCCCGCTCCACATACGAACCGAAAAAATTCATACCTGGCAAAATGTTTCCACTCTTGTCCGTTGTATTTCGATCCCCATGATTGGCAGGGAAGAGACGTGTATGGTGCCTTTTTTGAACCACAACAAAGGTAACAGGCGGTAGGTAAGTTTCTTCAATTGAAACACATGCCTGAGAAAAGCCCGAATTGAGATGCAATATGGAAAGTAACACACCACGTAAACTGAATACATTTAAAGGGGGGAAAAAAATCAAGAAACCAATAGATCACATACCCTCCGGATTGCATTCATTTCATGCAAAAGAACTTGGTTAAACTGCCCCTCACTAACTCCATCACTGTCGTTCAAAAATTATCAGCATTACATTTCATAGCATGTGGAGCAAAACACAGGAACAATTGAAAGAAGGATTTAAGTCTATTAACCGGTAGAAGATAATTCTATGAGGCTTATGACCAGTAGACTTGTAGAATGCAATCAACAGATCCCTACAAAATGGAAGTGATTGGTAAGAGAGGAAGAGGAAAAAGACTTAAAGAGGTAATGTTGAGGGCTTTCTGACCTGATCATGCCACCATGAACAGTGCCTCTATTAGGATCTTCAGTTGTTTTGTAGAGATCTTGTATAATCTCTTCCCGGTGAGATTGTGCAGAAACCAACCCTCTGTACTTTGTTACTTGTGGCCAGTCGACCGAAGCCACTACCTGTAAATAATACCGACTCAACTCTTATCTGTCCATTTTGAAAGAGGGGAGGAGCAACAGAGAGAAGAAGTTTCAACATACCGCAGCAATAGAAGGGCTGGAATCCTCCCCTGGTTGAGGATGAGTTACATCGGCGCCAAATATGATTGTAGGGAGATCAGTAACATAAGGAATTCTTCTCGTAATAGCCTGCTCCAGAACAGTATTTCGGCCACCAACCTAGATGGAAATTGAAGATCAAAGTTAAAAGGAAATTTATTTAGAGTAGAAAGGAAATTGAAGAAAAAAGTTGACTATTCGGGGCACATGATATCCCAGCAAACCTTCACATTGACTTTTAGAGCAACATTCTCAAGATATTGTTTATTGTATCTGGATGCATGCCTTGGCTGACAACATTGAGAGACGATTCCTAACTCTGTTTCGCAAACTCTCTTGATCCGACCTGAAAAACAAAATGCCACAATTCAAGATAATGAATCACTTTAGAAATTTTGAATCGGGAAAGGTTCATAGCCAACCGTAAGACCCGCTGACATCAGGCAAAACGACTATTAGCAACTGAAGTTGTTTCCCAGTCAGTTTCAAGCTGGTCAGTCTAGTTGAACAATCAGTGTGCAAATCAAAGAGGGCCTTCTCTATCTGACCAGGATGAGCAGATCGAATAGGAACCAAAGGTCTTGGATTGAATTCCTAAAAGCAAGCACAAGATTCCAGTGCTGTAACTAACATTTGAAGTGTAGTGAATTCTTGCCAAAGCAAAACTCAATGCAGAAATTAAAAGGCTATACCATCCCTTTGCTATTACACATGCCAATTAATTCATTGCAGAATCTGTCTAAATCAACATTGGATCTCTGCGAGAAGTTGATGCATGTCCAGAATTCCACTTTGCCACCATTAACCATTTTCTAAACAAGAACACAGATGTTTTCATTGAAGACAACTTTAGCAACAGAAAAAGCAATAATATTCAGATAGTACAACTCAACGTGCAGTCATAAGTGAGAGAACGTAGGTTAATGATCTAATTGTTTTTAATAATTTGTATTGGAAAGGAAACAACAGTACGTTTAAGAGGCAACGTGCTCATTCAATTCACTTATTGAACTTTCATATATGTGAATAAAGAAACAATCCCAGTATGCTTCTAATGATAACCATGCTGAAAGGGTTAAAACAGCATGAACACCACATCATTCAGTTAAGAACATTCACCTTGTCAATCATATTCCATACTCCTACTCTTGGCTCAACGCGAGATTCACGTCCAGTATCGTGATATCTCAGCTGACATCCAAAGTAGCAGAATGTCAGAAGTCGCAGAAGAAGTATGATTAAAGTAATTCAGAAAGCAAAATATTGCCAAAACTTACCATAGGGGCTGGCAGAACCCTTCCTTCAATGGATGAGAGTTCAGGTCTAACCTGAATCCCGAACTCTTTGTTCACAAGCATGTCACCATTGTAATTGTTAGATTTAACCATCTACAAGTAAAACAAAACTATTATAAAACAAATAGTTGCTTTATCTAAATAATTGTTAAGATATACCTATATAGAAATAAAAGAGAGAAAGAAAAATGCTGGGATCTTAAATATCAATGCCTCAATGATGCTTCGTTCTCTTTGTTGTGGACGTTGGCAGGTTGCTTTTAAAAGTGCAGTAACTTGTTTCTCGTTCAACTTCCTTGAATACCTTTGCCCATCAACAATCTTACAAACCTGTAAAGAAAGAACACACCATTATAGCTATATCCACAGGTCCATGGAAAACCTGACAGACAGAATAATCAAAACAAACCTCCATTGGAAAGTAAATAGGCTTTGTATCACTGCCAGCCTGAATTGCAGGCAAGTGAGGAAACTTGAGCACAATATTGTACTTTTGTCGAAAATACTGCACCACTGATATTTTTGCCCCCGTATCATCCAAGGAAAACCTTCTCGGTAGGAAGGAAAAGAGTCAAAACACAAATATTGAATTATAGCGAGATCAGTTAAAATTATAAAAATAGTTATACTGTTAACCGAAAATGCCAGGCCGCAGATAAGGAAAAGAGATGATGAAAATTGAAAATGACAAGGAAAGGATAACATATTTTTTTTCTACGTGATATAACTAAGAAAATTGCAACATGTTAACACCTTTTGAAATGTCCCAACACTATTCTGTGGAGCCCCAGCAATTTCATAGAATAAAATTTAATTATTTTAATTGCTATATTTTATATATATAAAAAAAAAATGGGAGATTAAAGTAATTTATGCATTGGCTTCAAATTTTGGGTTAAATATTTAGATAATGTTAAAGCAATGAAAAGTAAATCAATATGTGGCTCATTGGATAGCTCGTAAGCAAAGTCTAAGTTATCGAAGTTTAAAGAAGTTGTCATTGATTTAGCCCCTATTTGACACACATTCTTTCAAAATACATTATTTCATAACTCATTTTTCAATAAAATAATATTTTTCATCACATCGATAACTTTTTCTTACTTTTTAACCACATATATTTCATCATATCACTATCTAAAATACATTTTTCCTCAATAATATCCATCAAACACACCCTTAGTATTTGAATAAACTTGGCTTCCTAACTCTAAAGGAAGGCAACCACGTGTATGTATGGTTAAGAAGAGAGAAAGTAGTTTTCTTTTGATTTTGAATGGGATAATTACAAAGCATTATAATCTTGAGTGAAACATTTTTTTGCGGGATACGACGCTTCAATTCCAAGTACACTAGAATTCATGTTTTGTCCAATGTATATATGCATATACACGACACAGAAATAAATACAGAAAAAAATAAAGTTTGGAACGTGATTTTGAATTTTATCTTGCAAAAAAAAGTTATTCAATCTAACAAGGTAGGATTACGAAATGCAAGTAGTTTGTCCCGTTTAATTTATTTTTTCATGTTGATAAATATTGTGCTAATCAAAGATGATATGATATGTATGTTATAATCATCCGGTACCAAAAAAATGGTATTTATTGAACTCTTACAGATTTTTAAAGATATGATATGACTGCATGATATTTTTTACGCATGATTTAATATTTTCATTCAGGATTGCACCATTATTTGTGCCCTACTGAGTATTTCCGTGTACTCATAATTTTCCCTACTTCTCACAGATAGCGGGCGATGAGTTGCAGTCGTCGTGGTTGGATCCATTGGACTTAATAAATTTAATCCAGTGTAGCGTGACTATATATTTTATTTTTAGTATTTGCTTTAGTTTTATTATTATGCAGATTTGTTATTTAAAGTTTGGAACATGTTTTATTTGGTTATTTTTTTCATGTTTATTTAATATTTGTGGAACAAAAAAAAATTCATGTTATAATGTTTGAAATGTTTATTTAATTGCAAAATGAATAAGATATGATGTAAAAAATTCCTTGATTATTTTTAAAATATGGAATTATTTTATATAACAGTGAGTAAACTAACGTTCCATAATTTAATATTATTGCACGCCTTTTTTATGTTAAATGAAACTTTCAATAACAATTTAAATATAAAAAAAAATTGGGTCATTACAATTCCATCGCATCCAGCATCCAAATTAATAAAAATTAAATGTGAATAAGAAAAGAATGAGCTTACATCAACTGTTGTGCTGGTACAGTTGACAAGCCTGATATTTTGTAATGTTTGACATGCTCCATATGATTGAGCTCAACTCTAAGACCTCTCAAAGTCCTTTTCACCTAAAAATTTAAAGCAGCTAAATTACTTTCTAATTTATAGACAAGCATAAAAAGAATGGAAATGGAAGTAACTATTAGACAACAATTATATCTAATAAACGCCCAGTGCTGCCACAAAACAGTTCTCATTAGTCTGTCGCATGAGTTACGACACATTGGTACTGAAGACATCATAGTTCATAATCTCCTATTTCTTCAATTTGAGGAACCTTTCAGTTCTTAGTAGTAAAGTAAAATCCTATACTAAATCCCAAGTCAGTCATACCTTAATACGATCTTGATCTGACAAGGACCGTGTTAGATCCCTACGCAAGTAGTTAGCAACAAAATCAGAAACTAGAATCGGCTCATAAAATGCTCTGGCGGACATGTCTGCAAATGGCATTCACAAAAATAAATTCAGTAATGATAGCATTGTAACAGAAATGGCCAGCTATAGAACTATGGCCGAATAAATTAATGATAGCTTCAAAAATGAGAAAAACATGCTTATGGGATAGTGGCAACTGCCACAGGGCAACAAACCGTAAATTTGGGCATAAAAACATCTAAAAACTTAGCCTACCAACGTTTAGAGAGAGGCCCATCTGGGTTGGACGGAGACTTTGATAGAATCCTTTCCAATATACCAATCCATCACCAAGAATCCCTGTCTCTCCCAACTGCGGAGAAAAGAAGGACCTTCCAACAACCTCATAACTGAAATTTAAGGACAGAACGTTACTAATATTGAAACAAGAAAAGCATAAATGAATTTCTGTTTCAGGGTGAGAAGAGATAGGCACTTGATAGATGGCTTCTCTCTGAGAACGATATCAAGAGCTTGAATAGTTTCTTGTGGGGCATCAAGCTGTCTTCGCTGGATGAATTCCTTAAGGTGAGAAAGATCAGCCGTAGAAGCAAATTTTATTGACACCTTGAAATCACGCTCCCTCCTGAAATATGAAGCAGACAGTGTAAAGATCTAAATTATTCAGTTAAATTAGGTGATTACAAGCATGTATAACGAATCTTTGGAAGGGAAAGTAACTTAATGCAGTACAATCAACAGAAAAGAGATGAGAGATAACAAGGGGAGGAAACACAAAGAGATGACTTACTATTGCGCCTCAAATAGAGTTTTAACATGGCATCCTAACTTTTTAAATAACTTCTTGTTTCCAAACAAATTTGTATATTTTTACTTTTTTCATTAGTTTTATGTAAAGAAAAAGTTGCTTATTTTGTAAGTTACAATTGCTTAATCATTAAAAGTAAGTAACTTGATTATTTCCAAACTCTAACACAAAAAAATAATTATTTATTTTGAAATCTACTTACAAGTTAGGTCACTTAAACTTTTTAAGCTAAACCAAAAATGATCAGCTTGAACCAACGAAAAGGGGTGAAGTTTAAACAACGGAAAGTTATCAACAGTTTCAACAATGAAACATATACTTACCTGCACATCAGTTTATCAGATGCCTTGAACGCAATTCCACATTTACCACTCAAACACTAGTATATTGTAGAAAAAAGTATTCAAATGAAAGATCTTATATGTTCCAACACCACAGATAAGTATAAAACCTTATATCAAATCAGATAAATGCTTGCTGCTGTTAATACATAATAATTCACCTGGCTCCATCTTTGTCAACAAGCTTGACAACAAAATCCTTGGATGTAAAGGGCAGTGGAATTGCAGAGTAAGCACTCTTTCTTCCATCATAGGCCAACATTCGCTTACTCAGATGAGAAGCACCGTAAGTTTTGATGAGTTGGCTCATAATTTCCCTGCACACTTTCTTTGATGTCACCTCAGGAGTGATAGAAACCTGCCAACAAAGTTATAGTTACAGCATGACCAAACCTTTGATGAATTGAAGAAGAAGAAGAAGAAGCATCCTACATTATTGTTTGAAATGATTATAAGTTATACCAACGGGTAAAATTTAAAAATACAGTTTTTATCACCGAGTTGAACGATAGCTGTTTCATTAGTTCATTCAAAGAAACATAGAGAGGGAAAAGAAATATTTAAGCGTTCTGATTTCTCGTCCCACGCTGATTTCCATGGTAACTGTCAAATATTCATATAGGTTTCGAGTCTCTCATCAAACTATTCATTTCCTTATTATCTTTCCATTTTACAACCATTTATGAGAAAAAAACGTAAATGCACAAATGCTGGTTCAATTGGAAGAACAAAAAAATTCCAAAACTAAAAATAAGTCAAATAGCATTTATAGAATTTATGCACCACAGCCACATGGCATATCTTATCTTTTGTATAAGCTTTTGATACTTCAGGAACACTTTCAGGAGACACTTCAAGAATGGAGTCCATCACATAATGTGGCGGGTATCCATTTAATTTTTCTAAACATAAATCAACACGTGTAGGTGTCAGTATGAGTGCTTCCTATATCAGCTATATAAAAACTTCACATACAGGTGAGACGATCTAAAAGTTCATATTCACCTTAAAATTGTTACCAATAAATTCCTAGTTGAATTGTATCCATAAATGTATCCACATGGCAATAGTTCTGTAGGGCGTGATTTAGTCTAAACAAATAAAATTTGTAACTAAGGCATTAACACAAAAAGTATTTAAAATTTGTAACTAAGGTATTTAAAATATATTTTTAAAACAGTCCTCAATTTTATTGTATTGATATGGTAACGTGGTATCAATAGCTTAACATGTGAAACATGAGACAGCCAATACATGATGACCCGTACGCAGTACTCGAGCAAGTGTTTACACGCAAAATCACATGAAAAAGCAAGCTTATGCAAGTATGACTACACACAAGTATATGTTGAAATACACTGATAAATGCTTTGTGCATATTTATATATAAAAAATAAAGAAATAAGTAAGCATAGATATACAAGGCGCGCTCCCAAATAAAAGGAGCCTAAACATTGAAAATCCCTTTATATTAATAAAACGCGTATTGTTTATTATCGAAGATAAACGCATATACAGTATTCATACATCAGTGTAAATAAAGAACATTCATAAAAATACGTGTTTGAGTCACATTATTTTCGAAGAATGTATTCTAAAATAGTATATTGATGGAGAATGTATGGTTGAAAAAGAAGGAAAAATTATTGATGTGGTGAAAAATAATATTTTATTAAAGAATGTAGTTGAAAATGAATAGAAGAATGAGAATGAAAATTTTAATGTGTGTCTAACAGTCTCAAATAACACAGGCATATATCATTGCACACCGACGCGCACATCACACACCATACATCTACACAGAAGAAATAAATGAGAGCGAAAAACATATACTCACATCGTAATGCGTCAGATCTCTGTCAGCCACTTGGACTAGAAAGTGATTCGCTTTCACGATCACCTTTCTTCCAACTGTGCCGAAACCTGGTCTCGCCGGAGACCTCATGCCCTTCGAAGAAACCGGTGGTGGTTGCTGTTGCTCTGTCTGTTCCACCTCAGCCACTGGAGCTGGTTGTACCGGCTGAGAAGCGGACGAAGCAGAAGGGTCTAGAGTGAGTTTCTGCTCGACCTCATCACTCAACGCCGAGGCAGAAAGAGCGGGATTGTACTGGACGGACGAGGAGTAAATCGCTGGATGCGGAGAGTTGTAAAATCCGTAAGGTCCACGACCGCCGCCGCCACGTCCGGATGATGGCGTTGGCTGCTGGCTGCGACCATATCCATCGCCTCCCCTGCGTCCTCTTCCCCGTGCAGACATTATTAGTTTTGAATCTTTTAGAGAGAGAATGAGTGGAGAGGTTTTCGCAGTATGTTTGTTGAATGCAGAGTGACGGGCACTTCGTGAGTAGATTTGCTTATATAGGCAAAGAGAACGTGGGACTGTTGAGGGGGTTTTGTACGATACTAATTCATCCGGTTCATGCAGTCGCCATTCAATTCAACAACTGTACCGTCTCTTTCGATTTTGAAGTAATTGCATTTAATATGTGGGGACAAATTTAATAAGTAATAATATCGAAGAAATTGAAGAAATTGCATGAAAAAGAAATGGGGAGGTCGTAGGCGGTTTTGCGAAAGGTACCAGAAAGGGAAAAATAATGAAGCAAATATATTATTGAATCAAAGCTAATCAAATCAAGAAAATTTATAATTTTCATATTCATTTTTATACAAAATATATTAAGTTTATAATATTTTTTTTCATAAAAAGTTTCTTGAATAGTCAGGCCATAAAGTATGGATAATATAGAAAAGATGTGTTAGATACTGGAAGAAATTTAGTTAATAGAGTATTCTTGTGCCACTCGTATTCCTCCAAAGATCACACTAATCCTAACAAAAATTAAAGCAACAATTGTCTTGCTACTTGTTGTTTGGTAAGGCTCATCGATATTGTCAAAACTGTCACGACTCGAGCATGCACACCGAGGATAAATATTGCCTATTCCATCATATCTTATCCAAGCTCCTCGTGTATGGCATCTCGGACATGTATCAACTCAGGCACTTGATTATTCCCTAAACCATGTGGACCTCGTCGGCCTATCTTCTCGGGAAAGAACACCACACTTTGGTTTGGGGTCTCTCCTCGAGGTTATGTCCTGACCTTGCTTCTAACAACACATAATTCACTAGGACTCTCTCATAAGATAAGACTTATCTAATTTGTTAGGATATACTTTGTAATTGGCGATTTTGTGAACAAAAGGACCAACTTGAACAATTATAGAAGTTTAGGGACTGAATTGTAAAGTTTCATAGTTGGTAGGTTAGCCTAGGGTTTGGGGTGTTACGTATGGAACAAGAAGG
>CAIGRK010235558.1:0-11303 GCA_903798315.1 Fraxinus greggii | reverse complement strand
TAGACAGTAGTATTGACTGCTTCAACCCAGAATTCCTTGGGAACCTTTTTCTCAATCAACAAGCACCTGGACATCTCCATCGCAGTTCTACTTTTCCTCTCACTGACCCCATTTTGTTGAGGAGAATAGGGAATGGTCAGTTGGTGCTTAATTCCTTCAGTATTACAAAACTATCAAATTGCTCACAGCTGTACTCAGTTCCATTATCAATTCTGATTGCCTTAATACTGTAGCCACTTTCATTCTCCACCATGTTTTTGAACTTATGAAACAAAGCTGCAACCTTTGATTTGGCTTTCAAAAAATAAACCCAACACATTCTGGTCAAGTCATCAATGAAGAGGATGGAGTACCTGCTGCCATTCAAAGTAGTAGTTTTCATTGTACCACAAACATGTGAATGCACCAATTCAAGTTTGTTTGTGACCCTCCTTGACTGATTTTTTGAGAATGGTAACCTGGTTTTCTTTCCAAATTGGTAAACATCACACATACAAAATTTATCAATGATTTTAGGCAAATTAACCACCGAACTAAACTCATACAATTGCCTTAAAGAGTTGTAATTAACATGACCAAAATATCTATGCCATAGAGTGGAATCATCTAAACAGAAAAGAGTACTTGTGTGGTGATATTCTTCCAGTCAATAGGGAAATATCTATTTTTCATCTCCACTGTCATCAATTCAGTTCCATTTCTATCTAGTATTGTGCAGGTCCTTAAATATAAGAGTACGATGCTTTTCAAGTAAGTACCTTACACTAACTAGATTTTGTTCAATCTTAGGCACATAAAGAACATCAGATATATGTTTGATACCTACATATGTCTGCACAACTATAACTCCAATCCCCTTCACATCCATGTAGTCTCCATTGCCTACTTTCACTTTGGATGAGTAAGCCTTGTTCATCTCAACAAAGATATTGGAGTTTGCTATCATATGGTGTGTACAGCCACTATCCAACAACCAAGTTCCTCCTCTGTTATTGATCTAAATGGCTGTGAATAGGTGTTCGTCATGCAACTCTTGCTGGTTCTCTCCAACTTGTGCCTATTGTTGTGGTTCTTTACCTTTCCTATTTTTGCATACATTTTCAACATAGCCAAATTGCTTGCAACCTCTACACTGAACTCGAGGCCTATACCAACACCATTTAGGAGAATGCCCCTTTCTTTTACAATGAGGACANTGTGTACAGCCACTATCCAACAACCAAGTTCCTCCTCTGTTATTGATCTAAATGGCTGTGAATAGGTGTTCGTCATGCAACTCTTGCTGGTTCTCTCCAACTTGTGCCTATTGTTGTGGTTCTTTACCTTTCCTATTTTTGCATACATTTTCAACATAGCCAAATTGCTTGCAACCTCTACACTGAACTCGAGGCCTATACCAACACCATTTAGGAGAATGCCCCTTTCTTTTACAATGAGGACAAGGAGCATACTTATCCTCTTTGTTTCCAGTTTTACTGCATTCAACTTCTTTATTTTCAGACTGAAACTTCTTCATTCCAAGGCTCATTTGGGCTTTGTATTTTCCTTTAACAAATAGAGCTCCTTCAGTTTGTTCCTCATGTCTCATTAACCTTCTTTGCTCAGTTGTCTATAGAGCATTAACCAACTCAGCCAAAGTTATTGATGACAGATCTCTAGAGTCTTCCAGTGTGATATCTTGGCTTCAAACGTCTCAGGTAGGCTTATTGAAACTTTCTCTACCACTCTTTTATTAGGTAGATCATCTCCCAACAACCTGATCTGATTTACAACCTTCATCAATCTGTCTGCAAAGTCCTTCACTACCTCTATATCTTTCATTTTCAAAATCTCAAACTCTCTTCTTAAGTTGAGTACTTGTATCTGCCTCGTTCTTTCATTGCCTTGGAATTCCTCCTTGAGTCTATCCCAGGCCTCTTTTGATGTCTCACAAGTCATTATTCTTCTTAAAATAGCATCTGAGATAGCTGACTGAATGCAAGAAAGTGCTTTGAATTTTTTGGCAACATCCTCACTATGCTGTTTGATTTGAGCAACCGTGGGGTTTACCCTCAAAGGTGAGGGTTCAATCCCTATTTCAGTTATCTTCCACAGATCATAAGCTTTGAAGTAAGCTTTCATTTTTGCAGCCCAAAAGTAGTAATTTTCACCAGTGAATGCGGAGGGCAATGATGCTGAGAAGCCATTTGAAGCCATTTTCTTTTCTGTCAACTGAAGTTACCTTAGCCGGTTGTTTTTGTTATCTGCTTCACTTGCTGTTCTTCTACTCTTCATGGTCCCTTCTAAGATCAATTCAGCTCTAATGCCATGAAAGTATATGAAAGCAAAGAGAATGAAAGTGAACTAGAAATATTTTTTAACTGTCATTGCTATTCGGCTGGTTCATTTCATATATATATATATAATTTCTTTACAAAAGGTTTTGTGTACAAAATGGACTCCCATACTTCACGTACCACAACACCTTACACATGACAGCTTTTTCATAGGACCGTACTTAGCCTATAATTCAAAAATATTCACTACCAACCTTGTACTTGAAAACAGGAAATGATGATTACAAAAGCAAACTTGACAGCAAAAATGTCACACTACTCTCAACAATAATCCATTGTGCATGAGATAAACCAAGAATTGAGGAAAAATACTTTCTTTTGATTCAATTCGTAGAATTTGAGTATTGGCTTGAAATGGGGCTTGATCATCTGATCAAAAATTTGGAAACCCAAATTACACGAGAACGATAATTCATGAATGTAATGAACTATCTAGCCAGCGATTTATAATATATACATGAAGACTCCAAACATCACTATGGATCAAGGAAAAGGGTTGTTATTCTTTATATATTTGTGTAGAAAAATGAGCTCGATGATGTTTGGATAAATGACATACTTTACATCGAAGAGTATGAATATCCTTATTTTTTGAAAAAGAAAAAAAAATTAAAACAACCTTTTTCGAATATGGGAAGCTTGTATTGATGGAGGCAAAATTCCAAGAAAGGCATCTATTTAGGAATGTAAACAGATCAAGAAATGGAATGGCTTTTCATGATAATAGTGTGTGTGATATTGAGGGAGGAACTGATTGAAAACTATAACTTTTTTATTCCAAAGCTCAATTTCTTATTTTGGAGTAGACATAGAAGAACTCAAGTGTGTATGGGATAGATTTCTTAAACCAATAGATTTACTTTACAAGTAATAAATTCCAACAATGTCTTTAGCAATGCGAAACACCTTTCTCCATGCACATGTCCTAACAACTGCAATTTTGAACTTTTTGTCGTTCCAAACAAGGGGTATATGAAAACAAAATTTTTTTAGAGACTAGTCATATGATCTTTGATTCCAAAATCAATGACCCAAGAGTTACTCGAAAAGCTAGAGAAATTTTAGCAAGTCGAGTGAGCAAATGTACAAAGAATTAGATACTTGCGTGCGAAAACCAATAAAAAAGGAACTACAATTGGAGTTGAAGGTTATTGATAGATAAGATAACAAACGAGAGTTTGACTATGTTGAGACTGTCACATATAAGCTTGAAAGAGTTGAGAAATGGTTCAAACCAGTGTAAATGGCCAATGGAGAAGAAACCAGCATTGAACTGGTATAAATCGACCAAAAAGCAGTTTTATCGGACTAAAAAACGTGTGAACCAGACTCAATAACTATCAATCGGATTGTGAATGGGCTGAACTGGTCTAAGTGCATGTTTGTCAAATCTATAATTATTTATAAGCTGATCAAACTTTATTTTTATATGCAAATTTCGTAGGACCGACAACTTTTACCTAATTTTTAGTCACGTTCCTTGGAACCCACTGTTTTATCACTCTAAGCTTTGATAAATATGTGCTGAATGTATAACCTTGAAACTTCTTTCAAGCAATTAAAGCCACAAAGAACCTGCATAATACAGCCGATAAGAAGACCATATTCTGGCAGTTTAAGCTGAAAAAAGAATTAGCAAGAAGCTTGATACCATGAAAATTTTTGTGAAATTTTATATATTTCACTGAAATTCTGGATGGAACAAATACTATATAAGAAAGAAACAACATCCTCAAATTTCTCTTCATTCATGCCCTCTCTCTCCCCCTCTAATTATGTCCTAACATCTATCCTCTATTTTATAATTATGCTAATTAAGTGATGTTAGAATTCGTAGCATTATTTAACATGAATTTCGGGTCAAGAAACTTACTTGAAATGATGAATTCCAAGATCTTTTCATGGTTGAATCACCTTACATTCCAAAGTTTCAAAATCTACACTTCCTTGCTCTCCAATGGTCCCAATCCCGATCACAATGGAAGGGGATTATTATCCACAATCTAAGTGTCAAATTTTGTAAGATTTCATGCCAAAAATATGGTTTTAAAGACTTTTCAATTTAGGTGTAAAATTCCATACGAATTTCCGCTCCATGTTTCATGTCCTCTTTTTCCCTCTATTTTCCAATCCATAATGAATGGAGGTTTTGCGGGAGTTAATAGTGGTTGTAGGAAGTTGTATGTTTGAATTTCAAATTCAAACTCCCTACAACCCTTTTANGAATATTATCCACAATCTAAATATCTAAGTGTGTAAGATTTCATGCCAAAAATATGGTTTTAAAGACTTTTCAATTTAGGTGTAAAATTCCATACGAATTTCCGCTCCATGTTTCATGTCCTCTTTTTCCCTCTATTTTCCAATCCATAATGAATGGAGGTTTTGCGGGAGTTAATAGTGGTTGTAGGAAGTTGTATGTTTGAATTTCAAATTCAAACTCCCTACAACCCTTTTAATAACTTGGGGGTCGGGTCATCCTACATGGCGACCACGACCCGTATTTTTCTAACAAGTGAACTATACAATAATTCAATAAACAAATATCAGCCATTTTCCACAACCGCATTTTACCTTTTCAAAATCATTGATCTATCACAAGAAGCAAAAATCAACACCACATTAAACACTTGCTGTCTGATAATAAAAATCAAGTTGGAAAACGGGAGATTCCAGTACAAATAAACTGCGTCAAGCCTACACCCGTTGAATTCTTGTTTTACAATGAAAATTTTACAGAAAGAAAATAAATGCAAAAGTGCCCTTGAAAGGTCAGTTTGCTGTGCCTAATTTGTTTCCATGTCCTCTTCCTGATGATCATGATCTCTCATGGTGGCTTTTGCATTCATTATAACTTGAAAATCAGACAGATATTATTCGATCTTGATTATTCAGATGACTTCAAGATTATGATCTACTGATACTTGATTTTGCTCCTGCACCATCATTTTTCTCATTTTCATAGCCCACTTGATCCACCCCACAACATGGTCATATAACCCAAGAGCAATGTATATGCCAATCCCTCCAATAATTCCATTTGAGATGGAATAAGTTAGAGGCATTAGAATCATGGTGAAAAATGCAGGCACTGCTTCCTTAATATTATTCCAATCTATATCTTTAACTACTTTCATCATCAGCACTCCAACCATTACTAGAGATGGACCTATTGCCCATGGAGGTACACTAGTGAGCAAAGGAGTGAAAAATAAAGATAACCCGAAATATATTCCGATGATCACGGCTGTTAATCCAGTTCGACCGCCTTCCCGGATCCCAGCTGATGATTCGATGTAGGTGGCGATCGGGGAAACTCCTAGAGCCGACCCTACAATTGTTGAGCCTGCATCTACCATGTATGCCATGTATTCCCCTTCAAAACCTCCTTTATCATTTACAAAGCCTCCAATTTCTGCCATGGTATACAATGTACCAGTGGTGGCTAGCACATCTACATATAACAATGTCACCAGAGCCACCCAAACTTCACTCCTGTTGAAGTTAGTGAAGCTAATTATCCCTGCAGTGGACTTAATTTTATGGAAATCAATCACTTTTTTGAAGTACTTATAAGTTGATTCTCCATGTGGGTTATTAGGAAAAACTGTCACATTTGTGCCTCTAATCCATGAAATTAATGTAACAGTAACTATGCCATATATCATGCTACCTTTAATATTCTTCATTAATCCATAAGTCATGATTAAGAATCCCAACGAGCCAAGCCAGAAAGTTGGGCTTTGCATTTTCCCTCCAGTGCATTCCCCAGTTGCTGGATCTGTGCTCTTGCAAGCAGTGATTGTTAGCAATGTTGACGGGTCAGGTCCGATCAGGCCCACACCCTGGTGGGCCTGTAGGCCCACAAATGCAATGAAAAGCCCAATGCCTGCAGCACAAGCCAGACGGACCGGCTGTGGGATGAAACGAGCCAGCTTTGCGCGAAGCCCAAAAACAGCAATGGCTAGAAATGCACAGCCTTCAACTAAGACTACAGCCATAGCAGTCTTGTATGAAATGGACCCAGACCCATGGAAGCCCACCAAGTTGTAAGCCAAGTAAGCATTTGGGCCCATACCTGGGGCCAGGCCCAATGGAAGGTTGGCAAATAAACCCATGGCAAATGACCCTAACATAGATGACAAGGCAGTAGCAATAATAAGGTCATTCTTGATCTTGGTTAGACAGTTTTGGTAACCTGCATTAGGTTTCAGCATGCAATCTGAACTTGCAGTTTGATTCACAGGCACGGAACAATCGGAAACCGAACATGTCCCACCGGAGTCCGCGAGGATGGTAGCGTTGACAGTTATAATATATGCCATGGTGAGAAAAGTGGCGGTGCCGGCACGCAACTCCCTACTGAAACAGCTCTTTCTTGCCTCGAACTTGAAAAACTTCCCAACAATGCTCATTGAAACTGCTTCATCTATGCATTCTACCATTCTTTTCCATGGCCGGCTTATTGTATTGCAGAATCCACCACCCATTCTTCCACACATTTCTCTACCCATCTCTCTTTAGAGTGTTTCTTATGCAATCATATAATAAAGGAGTATTGAGTGATGAAGTGTTATCGGAGTTTTGAGTTTGTGTACATGTGAGATAAAGCTGCCTATGGGATATTATATTGGTCTAATGTGCTTCATGCGGACTGACTTTCACTGAATTGCAGATATTGCGCAGAGCAAAAATAAAAATAAAAAAATTCGTGTCTTTTGAGGAATTGGGTCGTTGCCATAGATGGTATAATTAGGGCATCCTCTTAAATTTAGCACCGGTTTTGTTTGGGTTAAAATTCAATTAAAATTTCAAATCAAAATCAACAATTAATTTTAATCACACATTTCATGGGATCCGTAATTTTTCAACCACACATTTCATTAACTTTTATCAAAATCTGCTAAAAATCTAATTTTAATCTCTACCAAACTGGGGCTTAGTACTACGACGAAAACTTTTTTACTTTGGTTTTTGTACCTCATGACATTTTTGTTACGCTAGAATGAAAACTACTGGATAAGATTAAGAAAGAAAAGTAGTTCATAACTTATTATCACGTGCCATATTGTCTAGTGGTGTATGCGAAACATTAAAGAGATTCTCGTTCAAAAAGGTATTTTGATATCACTAGAGCGCGTTAAAAGATGAATAGTAGACCAAAACTAATATGACGAAGTTGAGTTGTTAAAGATTTAATTAATTTGCGAACTTTCACTAGATATACGACTCAATTAAATGTAAATAAAAAATATCTATATAATTCACTCAAATTAATTAAAAATAAAATTTATTTTTGGTTGTGATACTTTACTACTCGTGAAAGTCTTTAGTAATGCTAGATTTGGGCATGATGTACAAAAGTTTCTGCAATCATCATGAATTTTATTGGGCTCTCAAATATTTTCAATCATTTTGATTGAGTAGTTCCAGACCAAACTTCATGATCATTAGACCTTATCAAACTTGATTAGGGTTAATTTGACATATATCTTTTGTTGTTGGAAGAAAACCTCAATTTCAGTTAATATTTTTTCAGAAAAGTGAAAATAGATTAAAAGAAATAGTTTTTGTTATTGCAGCTCTCATGTTCAATTGTTTTTCTTGAGTTTAGAATTTTAAACTGGTCGACATAGGTAAATATGATGTTGTTAAGTCGTCATGTTTCTATGGTCTAAGCGACAGTGGGTCACAACGGCCAAATTTAAAACTAAAAATAATCTCCAATTGTTTATTGCCCTTATGTTTAAAATAACATATTTGATACTACTGAGAAAAAAATCTCATCGTATCTCTTTTTCTTGTCTCGTATTCCTTTCATATGGAGAAAATAGCGAAAATAAGTTTTTAAATTGGAAAACAAATAAATAAATAAACAACAATGATAAAAAAGCCAAGAATGATTGAGGTTTTGAAATTGACTGGTTTGGTAACAGTCCTTGTCAATTAAACATTGACCAATTGATGCCAAAAGACAAAAGAAATGTCTTTAATTTTTAGTGAGTTTTATAACATCCATCAAAGATTGGTCGGTCCTGGGATGTTTTTTTCTGGCCAAACCCATTAAAAATGTACTTTCATGACTTCAAATGTTTTTGTTGAAAGACAACCAGATTCCCATTATGTAGATCCTCGTCGAAAAAATCGAATCCAATCTTTGAATAGTACTATTCATCATGTGTCCTAACTTGCTTAAATTACGGTCTTAAGAAAAGTCATTAAACAAGTAGTGAGTTTTTGTAAGGAAACAATGACAATCTTTTTATCATTTTGTAAAATTCATTTTTTATTTCAAACTTATTTTTAATCACACGTTTCATTGAATCTGCAACTTTCATCAACTTTTCAGCTTAATAGGTAGCGAAATGAAGGGCGGGAGATATTAGTTTGGAAGGGTCCGACTGGTGTGAATCAAAATTAAATAGAGATGTTGCAGTTTGAGATTTGGTCGTGGCTTTTATGGAGGTGGCGGCAACATTTGGCTCTCGGAGGGATGGGGGCGTTTGAGCCCTTGGTTACAGAGGATTTGGCTCTTCGGACTGGTCTTTTGATCATCATTTCAGTTCAAGAATGTGATGTCCAACAGCTGGTTAAGGATGTGCGTCAAAATTTTCACTCTTGAGGAAGGTAGGATGTGGTTCGTATTGTTTTTATTCCTCGAGAAGGGAATAATGTTGCACACTATCTAGTTTTAGACGACGTTCCCTAATTAGTTCAATTTGGTCAAACTTTATTGCCTTCTTTGTCGATGGCCATATGATTTAACGGAATACCTTGATTCAAAAAAAATATATATATAAAAAGGAAAATCGCAACTATAAACAAGAACAACGGTATGTTTAATACATGGAAATATACATTAGTAGATGTATGTGACAAAATTTATTAGCTGTTTTGATAAAAGGGAAGCAATACAGCATAGGAAAAAAATTCTATAAAAAAATAAAAAAAAAATAATAATATGTGTTTATTCTGATAATACTGCGGATTTCGGAAGTCAAAATTCATAAATTTACCTAACAAAATCAACAAGAAAGAGAAAAGTAAAGTATTTCTATTCAATAATCAAAAAGCCAACTAAAACAGTAGCGAATCTAGTCGTCTTCTAGAGAAACCCAAGAATCTTGACTAGCAATTTTTAAGAAATTGGAAATAAAGCCATAAATTAAATTTAAATATCAGACTCTTATTTTAGTTAAATAACAGAAAAAATAAAAATAAAAAAATCGAGAATGGCAAACCTCATGGAATTGAAATTTTCAATTGTTTCATCCTCTCAAGTTCGATCTATTTCAGTATACTAAATCAAGAAACCCTTATCCTATTAATAGTTCAACCCAAGAAAATCAACCATGCAAGAGCAAACTTGCATTATTCCTCGTTTATTGTAAGATTCTAATAACTAATTAATTAGAATAAGATTAATATAATAATCATGTTTTTTTTCATTACGCTAAGAAAATAAATGTAATTAAAGAGACCGAAACATCTTTATGAGAAGGACCGCACTACATGTACAGGGCCACGTACCCGACAGGCACCCCTCCTATAGGGGACGTTACATCGGCCCCGTTTGAACAAGGCCTACGTGGCCCTATTCAAACAACTTTACGCTCAGGAATATGTGCAAAGTTAGTAGAAAATACAAGAAAATTAATAGGGATTATAGTAATTTAGACGTCTTTTTTATCTAATAAATATATTTTTATTGCATGCGTAAAATCAATTCATTTTCTAATGTTGTTGTGACTTTTGATCTAAATGGGTTATTCTTTTAAGACAAACTAGTTTGAATTTCATTTGTTCAGTCCATTTTGTATTGAATTCTCTTTCCTTGCTCACAAGCACCAAGGGGTCTTACTCGAAGCCTCGAACCACTTGCCACTACAAGAAATTGCGCTAAAAAGTTGGCAACCCCTTTTTTTTTTTTCCCACTGAAGTTGTTTTCGTCATCATAGACTCATTTCGCTAAGCTTAAAAAGTTTACTTATAAATAACAAGTTTTTAAGCAATTTTTTATTAATTAGAATGGAAAAAATTTATTATTAAAAAAATTAATTCCAGGCGAAGGTTTTCGGCATGGATTTTGCTACATGTACAGATGCAGTATTGGCAGCACTGCATTTTTTGGACGGTGGCATCCTATCAAGCTGTATATACAAATTCGCTGCACATACAGCAAAGTCCAGTATGCATTAAGCCAAGCAAGGATAATCCGTACATATTATTAATAACCAAATTCCATATTATGCTGTTAACAATCTCAACTCAAGGCTTTTCTATTGTCACAGTTCACAAGCAATTACTGTAACTCAGTTTTGACTGAATTTTGAACTAAGAATGTATCCAAAATCTATCCAAGTATTGAAACAAGCTCTGATACATCAGATAATGTGTTGTCTGTCAAAGAAATATTGTGGATGGAAAACACGTTAAACATACACGCTATCTTAAAAAACGTATCTGGAACCCTAACTCCAGCACTATGAAATAATCTGAGTCCGGATTTGCATAAAAGTCCTCTTAATAGTCTTCTTATGTCAAATATTTCACCATGTAAGGACCTTCAAGCTCATTTCCCAACTTCCAATAGTAATGCGTTGTTCCCACACCAGTAATGACAGCTACCTTTGTTGATCTGTGCTCGCTGAGGGCAATTCTCTCTGCCTCCTCCATCAGTAGGGTACCATGACCTAGGTGTTTCAGTTTATCGGCATCTCATCCATGGATGGGAACAATAGAACAATTCCTCATAAGCTCTGGGCAAGTTACATTATGTCCACATTTCCGCGAGCGCAATAACCCAACAAGAATATCTTGCACAAAACAGATTGAGACATACAGTTCAAAAGACTTAGGGGCAGCTTTCTTTATGTTTCAGTTTTGAGTTTTGAATTCATTTTGTATTTTGTGTTTTGAAATTACTGAAAATTCATTTTTTTTTTGTCATTCTAAAAAACTGTTTCT
>CAIGRK010235554.1:0-12884 GCA_903798315.1 Fraxinus greggii | reverse complement strand
CCACCACTATTCGCCCTAAAGCTTCCATCAACTGTAGCAATACGTAATGTCACCCGAATGTTGAAGGGCAAAATCCACCAAATCCCAAACTGAAAACGAACACCACGGCATGGTCTTCCATACCACCAGAAACATTATGTCTGAAGAAGCAGACGTAGAAACCCTCCTCATGCGTACTCATACGCCGCTGTCGAAGCACCATGCGCCGCCCACCCAAGAGTTGCTCCGCCTGTACAGTCGGTCAGTCGTCTTGGTTTTTCTACTAGGTCAGTCGTTTTGGCCAGAAAACCACACTAAAACAAAAACAGCATTTTGTAATGTTCAAAAACATTTTGAAGACATTTTGCAACGTTCGGACGTATGTTGCAAAGCTCGATATTGTCGTAGAGTAGAAGGATATGACAACATTTTTGTAACGTCGCTAATAACCGTTTTGCAACCTTTTTTAACGTTACTAATAACTTTTTGCAGCTTTTTTTCAGCGTTGCTAATAACATTTTTGCAGTGTTTTTTGAACATTGCTGTATTTTTTTTTTTACAGCAATTTATACAAATTTATTGGCAAAATTGAAAATGACTCCTTATGAGCAAATTTTGAAATTGCATAAAAATTGATAATTTCATTATAAATTTTTGAATCCATATTCGCAACGTTTGTCAAACGTTGTCGTAGCTTTTTTTTAAACGTTGTCGTATCTTTCTACTCTACAACATCACTTCGATTTGCAACACACGTCCAAACGTTGCCGTAGGCCTACGACAACGTTCTTTTTTTGTTGTAGTGCATAATAGACCCCATGTACAATTTAAAATGCACTAAATATGTTATCCAACAAATCACAAATTGTTTAAATTTTGACCAATCTATCACTTATTCGAATTTAGAAACTACTTTAACTTCTATGTACGAATTGTATGCATCACATATTGGTGAAAATATTTGTTCGATGCCCATCGCACCCACCCCTTTCGCTAATCTTGAAGAAGATGATGCAGAACTAGTTAATTTATTTGAAGGCATTAGGAATGAAAGGTATGATGCACGAGGTTCTTCTTCTGATATGTCTTTCGTATAATCTGACATTGGATGCAAGTCCTTCTGAAATGCTTGCTAAATTAGTAAAATATTTTAATAACCAAATACTTAGGAGCGTAGAGCCTGTAAATGCAATACAATTTGATTTACTTGATTTTCGGCGGAAGAACGAATGAAAATATCCTATTGTTTCTACCATTGCAAAAGATATAATAACACATCCAATCAGCATTGTAGTTTCGGAGTCTACTTTTAGTGTATGTAAGTGAACTCTATTTGAGGTAAAGAGTCGTCTCAGAGAAGATATTTTAGAAGCAATGATGTGCATGAAGGATTGGCAAGACTCTAATTTTCGAATACAACATAAGTATGCGGAAATTGCTTGTAATCAGGTAAATGATATTTAATTTCGTCATATCATCAACATTTTGTTATTTTCTTCATAATATTTTGATTTTTAAAAAAATGTATATGTAACAAGTTGTTCGTATATAATTTTAATTTCGCCTACTCAAAAATTAAATATCCAGTCCCAAGCTCGAATAAAAGGATGAGGGTTTTTGTTTATTTTGGAAAAAACAGTTTTTTGAAAAAAGAAAAGGCTTGTAGGCCAAGCTCGGCTCGGATCCACAAGCCATGAGCTCAAGGGCCAAGCTGAATAGTCGTCTCTTACACTAGCTGAGCTCATGAATAGTGGCTTGATGCATTGCCACATCTATCTACACCCCAATATACATTGTTCTCAATGTGTGCACAAAATAGGTTTAAATAATACTCGATGTGTATATGATGTTTCTTTTTTAGCACTTAATTTGTTATCTTCCTTTAATTTCATTTCATTGCTCTTTCTTTAAAATACTTCCATATTACCTAAAAAGGAACTAGAAAATAATTACAATATACTCATTTGAGAGTTTATGTTAATTTAATTTGGAATGACATTTGTAACCTAGTTATGATCTTAAAAAGAACTTTTTTAAAACAATAAATTTTCTATTTAATCGTTTTAAGAAAAAGAGATATTTTTGCAAATCGGCGGTTGACCCAAGGCAAGCAGTGGGTCAGTTCGACCACATGTTGGCCACGGTCAAAATCTGAATTATTTTTTTTTTCAAGAATATCGAAAAATTCCTAAATGTAATATAAAAGCCTATTTTCTATATGCATTATGCAATGTAAAGTAAGATTCTCCACTTGCTTGTAATTGTTCTCTTACTGCTTCTTTTGTTTCATGTCCTTCCATTTTGTTCTCAATACCATGTGGTGACTGAATAGTTGTGAATCAATCCTTTCTCACCTCTGTGACGACAAGTCAGTAGGTATAGCAGGAGAAACCTCCATTTGTCTCTCATTACATTTGGGCACTATTAGCAAAGGAGCCACGAATTCCTCTTGAATAGGTTTAATGCATAACTCTGGAGCACATGAGCTAGGAACTTTTTCTCTCATTCCCCTCATTTCCTCCAAGAGAACCTCTCTTGGATTCACGTTCTTCTATGCACATGCCCTATTAAGATTTGGGGTTCCATCTTAAAATGTCAACCTTATTAAAAGGAGTTGTCTAAACTCTTATAAATTGGTCTATGTTTTCATCTTTATTCGATGTGGGATTCTATCCATTAACATGCCCCAGTAAGATGGTGACTCGTTTGAGCAGACCAATCTTGAAATCCGTGTGCTCATTTTTTTGAGTCTTAATCGGATCGAATATCTCGTTGGAGTTTAATGGGTTTTGATACCATGTTAAGATTTGGAATTTCATCTTATGATTTGTGTATGGTTTGGTGAGAGGGTAGCACAAGCAGCCGAATTTTCTCAATTTGAGATAATTTGGTTGTTGTCCAAAAAGGGCTTGGTAGGGTATTTTATTTTGGAGTAACGGAGTGGGTAGAGGGTTTATATGACACGTGGCGGTTTGAAAAGCATGAGGCCAATATTTGAGAGGAAGATTGGCATCACGAAGTAGTGTGATTCCGGTTTCCACAAGGTGACGGTGTCTACGTTTAGAGACACCATTTTGTTGTGGGGTTTGAGGAGCGGTAGTATAGTATCTTATGCCATGGAGAGATAAAAAGGGTTTGAGTCTCACAAACTCACCTCCATTGTCCGAATATAAGGCTTTAATTTTTCCTTGGAAACGATTTTGAATGAGAGTTTTGTATTGAGGAAAAATTTTTGAGACTTCGGATTTTGTTTCCATAGGATAAAACCACATATATTTTGTATAATGATCAATGAAAACAAGATAATATCAAAGTCATCCATACCAACACAATGAGCGGGGCCCCAAACATCAGTATAAATTATTTCAAGAGGAGCTTTGCTCAAGAGACTAGTAGAACCAAAAGGTTGTTGATGTGCTTTATTGATTGAACATGAAGTGCATAGAAAAGACTGTTTATTTGATGTGATGTAAGTGAAAGAGAGAAATTGTGAACAACATTGTGGACAATTTTGGAGTACGAGTGTCCAAGAAGTTTGTGCCATCCATCAAGAGAAGTTCTTTCATGCACATAAGCAACATTTTGGAAGGTGAAGCCACCAGTGATTCCGGGAAGATGTAGACACCATTTTCACATGCACATCTTAGAAGGGTCGCCCCCAACATCTTGTCCTTCACAAGAAAATAAGAAGGGTGAAATTCAATAAAAACATTGTTTTTGGAAGTAAAATGCCTCCAACAAAATCACTCCCTTATCCTCGCAGACTTCAAATCTTCCTCCACCTGCTGTGCTGCCCGTGTTTCTCTCCTCGCCACCAGTGACCACGGAAGATGCTCTCACCATGGCCGCTGCAACTCCAGGTAATCCCCATCTATCTACTTCAGCTCTTTTACAATCTCAACTCATGCATAAGCCCACTGCTACCCACTGGACAGCAACAAAAAGACCTTTAAGGTACTTGAAGCATACAATTTTTATGGCATCAAACTCACACAAGAGACGTATCCTACTCTCACAACCTTTTTCGATGCCGACTGGGCTAGAAACAATGATGATCGAACTTCAACATCTGCCTACATCAGCTTTCTTGGTACCAATCCTATTTCTTAGAGCTCAGAGAAACAACGTGCAGTGGCAAGATCATCAACGGAGGCTGAGTGTAGGGCTCTCGCCAATGTCGCCTCAGAAATTGTTTGGCTACATGCTCTGCTACAAGAGCTCAACTTTAGCCTAAAAATAAGTCCTTCGCTATTGTGTGACAATCTTGGAGCAACCCACCTTAGCTTCAATCCAGTTCGACACTCACGAATGAAACACGTCCAAATAGACATTCACTTTGTACGAGATCTGGTTCAAAGAGGAGCAATTCAAGTTAGACATGTTCACACTCAAGACCAGCTGGCAGATCTACTCACAAAACCACGCTTAAGGCAACGAATAGAATTATTAAGAAGCAAAATTGGTCTTGCTGATGGAAGCTCAATTTTGAGGGGGTGTATTAAATGCAGATTCCAAGGACAAATCAAAAGCCAATCAACAGGATGTCTAACACAAAATCATGAAAGAATCGTGCTAATTTTTTTTGTAATAAATGTAGATTCTCTGTATAGCAATTCCTTTGCTTAACAGATGTATATTACCTTACTTAGGTAGCTGTACATTTATTAGCCAGCTATGAATTTATCTGTACAAATCTCTGTTCGAACATCAATACATTTTAAGGAAATTTCCATTGAAACGTCTCTCTATAGTTTCTTCATTTCTCTAACATGATATCAGAATCCATTAAGTTCCAACGAGCAATTCGTTCCTATTAAGACTTAAAAAATTGAGCACACGGATTTCAAGATTGGTCTATTCAAACAAGTCACCATCTTGCGGGGACATGTTAAGGGATAAAATCTCACATTAAATAAAGATGAAAACATAAACCAATTTATAAGAGTTTGGGCTACTCCTTATAGCAATGACCTTTTAATATGGAACCCAAAATCTTAACATGTCCTCTATGAAAGATTGCTTTTGTGGTTACGAACACCTTCTTGTCTTGAGGATTGTAGAAGTAATATTCTCTAATTATGTTAGGATATTCAACACCTAGATGCATTCTTCTGATCTTGAATACATCTTATTTGTCTCTGTCTTAAGCATGTGCATCAAGCATCCGATGTCTGAATACGACTTAGATTAGGCTTGCCCCTATTGAACAACAACTACATATGTGACAACCATATTCAATATGTATATCGCATTTTGTCAAAAGGATCTTGTAAGAGTCAAGAAGTCCAGCATAGAGCTAACCATGTCTAGCAAGGTCATGTTTCTCCATTTTAGATATCATTCTGTTGGGTGTACCTGATGCACTCGATTTGAATAGAATCTGATTCCCTGACATGTATATTATAAATTCATGGGATAGATACTCCCCACTTCGATTTGAATGAATTGTCTTAATGTTCTTACCCAATTGCTTTTCTACCTTATCAATTTGAATAAGTTTACCAAGAGTTTCCTATTTGGACAAGTACTTCATTGTCGAAGTACTAAATAATCAAGGGCATCAGACTTGCAAGCCATCTGGGGCACAATCATATATTGAGTAATCATTTGTGAAAAGTGATGAATTAACCATACTTACCTTTAAAAGGGACAATAATTGGTCCACATACATCAAAGAGTGTATTAATTCCAAGACATCCATGGCCCCATGCCCTTAGATGTAAAGTGTCTCTTAATCATCTTACCCACCAAATAGGATTAGCAAACCAACAGAAATCTCACCTTTAATTCACTTAAATGACCATTCCTTACTAGCGTTCAAATTCCATTGAAGTTAATGTGACCAAGTCTAAGGGGTCACAAATAAATCTTATTNACAATCATATATTGAGTAATCATTTGTGAAAAGTGATGAATTAACCATACTTACCTTTAAAAGGGACAATAATTGGTCCACATACATCAAAGAGTGTATTAATTCCAAGACATCCATGGCCCCATGCCCTTAGATGTAAAGTGTCTCTTAATCATCTTACCCACCAAATAGGATTAGCAAACCAACAGAAATCTCACCTTTAATTCACTTAAATGACCATTCCTTACTAGCGTTCAAATTCCATTGAAGTTAATGTGACCAAGTCTAAGGGGTCACAAATAAATCTTATTAGTGGGAGGGTTCTTTTTGCGTTTATTAGATGCAATGATATTATTCATTTAAACAACGGTACAATTTAAAACATACTAATTGTTAACAAATTGTCCGTAACAAATAAGTGTATTATTCAATTTAAACTCCAACATAATCGCGCAAAAATAATCGCTCAAACAACTGATTTACGAAAATTAAATTCTAGTTAACGTCTAGAATAAAATAAAAAAAATGTAAATGTTTACTTTGCTGAAAAATAGGAAAATATATTCAACGACTCTAGCAGACACCAGCTCTACGGTGCAACTTTGAGAATGAAATCTCCTTCATTGATCTCCAAAGTTATCTGGAACCCTTGCAATGAATTGCATATATGATTAGTGGCTCCATAATCTACTATCAATTTATTGTAGAATAGATTGAATTATTAATCGAATCTTTCCGTACTTAAAAGACTTAAAAGTTCGACCTATAGTATCAAAATGATCCATGAACAAATGTAGGCACAAATTAATAGAACCATTTAATCGAAAAATAATAATTTATTTCAAATTTCATGGACACGAATAAATTTACTCAATGGACAAGTACAATCTAAAAAATATACAAGTTATATGCAAATTAAATTTTGTGAAAAAAGAGTATTTTATTTAGTGAAATAATAAGTTATATGCAAATTACTAGGAATAATAGCGAGAGGAGAGAAGCACTATTCGCTTCGTAAATTACTAGGAATAATATATAAAAATATAGCCTTAAGAGAATATATTTTGAATCAAATTGTATTATGAAAGGTGTGGGAGATATGACCATGCGATCGCACCTTATCATTAACCTATTAGTTTAATGTTTCACCTTTAAATGTATTCACTATTTTTTTAGTTTTCTTTAGAATGATATTCATTTTAAGTTTGATGTGAATACTATTTTCATTTTAAAAGTGTGACGTGACTAAATTGCATGAATTTTCTATTGTCGAGAACGAAATTAGGACTTGGAAGACAGCTATTTCTACAAGATTTTCCATGAAATAAACAAGAAACTTGGAGAATAAAATTAAGCCCCCGTTTGGCCCCATTATTTAAAATTTTAATGGTTGGAATAGTATTTTATTTTTTTTTAAATGCACGGTTAAAAAGGAAGAAAAAGTTTTGAGATTATGTGTAATATTATTTTATTGGAGAATGCGTGGTTGATAAGAGGAGTGATAAAAATGAATTATAATTTTAATGGGGGCCTAAATCATGGTTTCTAGACTGTGATCAAAGTTGGGGTACAGCGAAATCGAACAAATCAATAAATCCAAACTGAACCAATCAGTTTGGGAAGTTCTTCCAGTCATGTAGCAATCAGTTTTTTGGGGGGAAATTGGATTTGTGAAAATAGCCTTTGACCAAAATATTAAAATTAAAATAAATTTTTTAATCTATTAAACATAAATTATCCAAAATACCCTTAAGCCAAAAATTAAGACACAAAATATCAAGTCTTCCCAAATTAAAAACCTTATCCTTCCTATAAAATTCAAAACTATAGTCTCCTTCATCCTTCTTCTTGGGTCTGCACTTTCCCTTCAAAACATATTTCAGATAAGGATCTTTGGAATTGTTGTTTTCTTTATTAGTGTTTTGTATATGTAATTATCAATAAAGTTCATGGGAAGAAACTGTACTAATATTTGTTGAGCTGAAGAAATACATCCAAGGATCATATTGTTCTTTCACTGAATGGTGGACATTGGTGCTCAGCATTGATGGTTTTGTTTATGGGCATGGTAAAAATCAGAGCGTTGGAAAAACTGGTGCTTGCTAGTTTTTTTTGGGCACCAACTTGGATGGTTTAAAAACCATCAAAAATCGGTGTAGTGTAATTTTGTGCGACCCATCAAATCGGCAGGTTTTGGTCATTTCTCTTATTCTCTTCTAATTTTATAATTTATAAAATAATTATTTCCAACCAACCTATTTTGTTCAAAACTAAATTGTAAATTAAAATTTATTATCTAAAAAATAAATATATTATCTAAAAAATATTTATAATTTAAAAAATTATATTATAATTAAGAAAATACTCATAAGTAAAATATTTCTTTTAAGATAAGAAAAATTACTTATAAGAAATTATTAAAAAATAAAAATACTATTAATAAGATAGAAAATACTTATAAAATGTAAAAAGCTACTTATAAGTAAAAAATTCACTTAAAGTTACTTAAAAGTAAAAAATTAACTCATAATTGAAAAAGTTACTTTTAAGTAAAAAATATTAACTTAAAATTTTAAGTAAATATTTAAATTTATTTAATTTTTTAAATTAAATATTAACTTATACATAAAAAAAAATTATCTATAAGTAAAATATGACTTATGAGTAAAAAAATTTCATATAAAATAAAATTTTACTAAGAGATATATACGTAATTTTATTCTTTTAAAAAACTTTTATAACTGGAGCATAATAAATTCTCAAGCGTAGGTTGGACAATTTTAAAAATCATTACAAAAACCACTCAAAATCGATCCGCTTATAAACACTCAGAACCGACACTTTTAAAAACGCTCATAACCGGTACGACGAAACTTCGAAGCAGTCCCTAATGTGTTCTATTCAAAAATTTGAGTTTTGATTTTTTAAATGATTTGATATTGTAAAGTTACTATCTTTTGTACTAAAAAGATTTCTGATGCTAGTTTTCATGTCTTGAATTGAAATTTTTGAGAAAGAAATGGATAGATTTTCAGCATTAAACTCGTGGTTTACTTGAGTATCTTGGATTTAAAGAAACTTAACTTGAATCAATTTATTTCGCTATCCTTGTTTTATTTGATGATATTTAGAATTTGTTAGATCCCACGTCCCATCGGTCTCTATAAATTTTCATCTGGTGATATGGCTAATGTTCTTTGTCAATAATTCTTATGTGTTTCAACGGTAATTCAAGACAAAAAAATTCTTGAATTCTTATTCTTTAGAGTTCAGCTATAGTAAATAGTGTATTTTGAATGGATTATGTTAAACTTTACTCAACGAATTGTAGAAGGTAGGATATTCACTTTGAAGTATATAGAATTTCTACAAGTAAAGATGGATATAAATGCAATTTGCCTGGATTGTATAACAATGTGGAGGAAAAAATTGGCTACGAAGTTGTTAGCATGGCACTTAGAGCCTGAGACGGTCACTTTGTATAATTTTGATGTTTACACCATATACAGACTAATAATTAATCACGTAGCTGTAATTGACTCTATGATTTTCGACATCTTATTTTGTCTTAATTCTGTCGTTTTCATTGGTTGTCATAAAGTATTAAAGTGGAATAATGTTGGTGACTTACAATGTTTACATTAAAGTAGGTATAAACGAGTTTGACATATTTTCACATTAAATCTCATCATTTTATATGAATCAATAACGACATTGAAGTTGTTATGACAACTATAACTGAATTGGAGTCATTATAGTAAGAATGACTTGTATCACATGTATCAATTTGACATAACGACATTGAAGTCGTCGTGTGCTATGGTCAACGACTGAACCGTCTATGTGCCTCTTGCCATTGTCCTTAAAGACCGTCTTCATTTGACCTTCAGAGTAAGATTTAGCTCCAGTTACATCAGAGTGTTGAATATTTTTTTTTTTTTTGGGGCTCGATAACCACCAAGAACTTAGAGAAATCCTCTATTTGATGGGTCTTGGAATGGAAGGACAACTGACGTTTTGGAGAGAGTGACTTCAACCTTTTGTTGGACCCATACTGATCACGATGATTTGAATCTGAGGCAAGGAGTATGATTTTAACTTTTTGCTTGTTCTTGTTGGAACTCAAATTTGATTGGCGACTTGGAGATGCCAATATTGGTTTGAATCTCTAACTGCAAAATGTAATATAACATTGGTTTTCTAATTTCAGTGGTAGGTTATAATTATGGTTCCCTAATAAAGCCAAAATGAAGATCGTGAAATAGATTTTCCGATAATACAATGGTTAAAGGGTGCTTGATATCTGTAAATGATTAATCTTTGGATGGTTTTGGGATTTCTCTGAAGTAGGATTCATGTGAGAATCAATATTCAGAGAATATGAATAGACTACAATTAGGGATTTTGATCATGCTCAAACATAATAGAGCATAAATGGTGGAGTAAAATTAGCTATCAGAGAGAGGCGGGCTGCCCTGCCCAGCCCCAGCCCAAAGCAAATTGGTTTGTAAAAACTGGAAGACTTAACCCCAATTCTTGGTAAAAAATCAAGAGAACAATACATAAATAAGGTATTTAAGTATCATTATTTCAAAATTAAGGATAGAGGTTTTAAATTTCAAAAATCAGGTTTTCATTAAAATTTATTTATAATTTAATTAATTAATTGTATATTCTATTAATAAATATATAAAGGTCACAGATTTATAAAATTTGGTCACAATTCAAAAATCTTAAGGTCACAATTCAAAAATTTTTTATTTATAATTTAATTAATTAATTGTATATTCTATTAATAAATATATAAAGGTCACAGATTTATATAATTTGATCACAATTCAAAAATTTTAAGGTCACAATTCAAAAATTTTATAGGTCACAGTTCGTTCATCGGTTATAAATTAAAAATTTAAAAGTCACACAACTTATTTTATGGTCACAAAACATCAAATTATAGGTCATATATTACTTTTATTGATCACAAAACATCAAATTAAAGGTCACAGATTACTTTTATTGGTCAAAAATTTTATAAGTCACAAATTATTTCTAGGTACAAATTAAAAATTTTATCCGTGACAAACGTCAAATTAAATGTCACAGATTACTTTTATTGGTCAAAAATTTTATAGGTCACAAAATATTTTTAGGTACAAATTAAAAATTTTATTCGTCACAATTTCATTCATTTGTCACGGATCAAAAAATTATAGATCACAATTTATCAATAAGTCACATATCTCCAAATTTCTTGGTCACAAATTGTCAAAATTTAAGATCACATATTAATAATGAGTCACAAAGAGCCCAAATGTCCGTCACATACACCAAATACCTCACCCTCGTCCCCAATCCTTCACCAATATTTGGTCACAAATCGACCAAATAACTGGTCACAAATACTATCCCACTTAGCCCTTGCCACAACACTACCCAAACCACCACCGTCGCCCCCGTCACAACACCACCACAACCATTGCCACAATAACAACAAAAAACAACCACAACTATCACCGCCTACACCACAACAACAAAAAAA
Organism: Fraxinus greggii; assembly: GCA_903798315.1. NCBI lineage: Eukaryota > Viridiplantae > Streptophyta > Magnoliopsida > Lamiales > Oleaceae > Fraxinus > Fraxinus greggii. The sequence goes on along the minus strand of CAIGRK010235554.1, from coordinate 1,512 downwards.
CCACCACACCGCCATCCACCCCGCCAAATCCACCTGCACCATCGCCCAGAAGAAACCCTAAAAAATCAACAAAATCTGACTGCCTCCACCAATGCCACCACCACATGAATCGCCGCCTCCAGTGCCACCATCATCGTCAATACCTCACCATAACAACCAGCAGTACCACCACCACCATCTCACCACCACTACCACACCACCCCAAAGCCACCAAAACATGGAAACTACTACCACCCATCCAATAATTTAAAAAAAAAACATCGTCATCACGATATGCGTTATTACAACCACGATCTGTGCCATCACCGTCGCGATCTACGTCGCTGCAACCTCAATCTGCAGAGCCTCCGGTGGCTTTTATAGTGAATGAATGGCCTTACCCGAGATTGCAGAGCTTCCGGCAATCTGGGCCGCTGCGGGCACAATTGCAGCAAGAAATGGCTCACCGACAACGCTCATAGCTAAAATGGCGAGGTGGTGTCGGCGCGGTGGCGGCGGCGGGAATAGAGAGAGAGGGATAGAAAATGGGACGGCTGGGGAGAGAGAGGGGAGAGAAAATGAAATAATTATGGTTTGTGGTGGATGGAATATTGTGTGTATATGAATTAATTTATAATATTATTATTAATATTAATATATTGATTTATAATAAACATTAAATAAAAAATTATAACCTGATTTTAGAAAAATTAAACTTAAAATCTGATTAATGAAGTGTAAATTTTAAAAAAGGACCAAGTGTAATTTCCTCTTTTCCCATTTGCTAATAACATTTGGGCTGAACTTTGTTAGACCCGGCCCAGTACCATTCAAAGAGGAGGAAATGGTGGACCCGGCCATCTTCCCACAATAGGCCTTGACCATTTTTTTAAAAAAAATTAATAAATATTTAAAAGCAACAAAAAATCATTTTTGCCCTCACGTGATTTGGAAGGAAGAAAGGGGAGGAAACTCCAACGACCAATCCGGCCAAATATCGACGACCCAATCGGAGATCGACATTACACTCGAAGAATGTGAGTTTTGGAACTATTATATGTATTTTACAAAGAATTTTGTATGTTCATTGAATAAATAAAGTTTGTTGTGTAAATTTGTTGAATAATCTTTGTAGAAAATTGGTATAGATCAAAAATTATGCATGATTTTCATCATTTGTGTGAGATTTGGGGGGAGGTCGCCGAAAATGGCGATTTACGCCATTTGCAGCGCGGCGAGGCGCCTGCCACGACGGGGAGGGTCTGGTTCGTCCGGGCCGTCCGTACCAAGACGGCCCGACTCTGTACTGGAGTCTGGGCCAGACGCCGTACGGCTCAGACTTGATCTGGGCCGTCTGGGCAATGGTCGTCTGGGCCCAGACGCCCAGTAAAGCCCAGACGGCCCAGATTTTCATTGGGCTGTCTGAGCACAGATGCACAGCGTGCGTGTCTACTGCGCTTCTGGGCCCAGATGGGGCCTTCTGGCCCGTCCATCTAGGCCAGACGGCCCATTAATATAATTTTTTTTGCTAAA
>CAIGRK010235539.1:0-12488 GCA_903798315.1 Fraxinus greggii | reverse complement strand
GAGGTTTTCAAAAAATTGCACATAAATATCCCCTTTGAAGATAAAATAGCACAAATGCCCAACTATGTCAAATCTTTTAAAGAAATTCTTTTTAACAAGAGGAAGCTGAAAGGACATGAGACATTTTATCTGAACGAAGAATGCGGTACAATTCTTCTGAATAATATACCTCCTAAAATAAAGGACCTAGGGAGTTTTATTGTACCTTGTCCATTGGTTCTAATTATTTTGAGCATCCTTATATGATTTAGGTGTCATTATTAATTTGATGTCACTCTCTGTTTACAGATCTCTTGGAATGGGAGAAGTAAAACCAACAACAATATCATTGTAACTGGAAGAGATGATTCAAATATTCTTCTAATCTTAGGAAGACCTTTCTTGGCTACTGGAAGAGCACTTATTGATGTATATGATAGAAATATGATTTTTTGAGTGGACAATGAGCATGTTATATTCAATGTATTCAAGAAGATGAAACACCTATTGACTTCACATACTTGTTGCCAAATAGATGATCTTGCAGAGCTTGTAGCTGATACATTTGATTCAAAACATCCACAATCCTATGTAAAGTAAATATTGCACAATCAGAATCAGAGAATACAGAAAGAAAAGAATATGTTGTACAGTTGGCTGAACAGCCTATGGGAAGAAGACATTGGTAATATGAGTCTCTTGGTGCCAATGCATGACCATCGATACCCTTAGAAGAGAAGGCCCCAATTCGTGAGTTAAAGCCTTTACTATCACATCTACGCTATGCTTATTTGGGAGAATCTATTCCACTTCCAATAATCATCGCTAATGATTTGATAGAGGAGGATGAGAGAAAGTTATTGAAGGTATTAAAGAGGCACAAAATTGAAATTGGATGGATGATAACTGATATTAAAGGAGTCGGTCATACTCTTTGTATGCACAAAATCTTAATGGANGATACCCTTAGAAGAGAAGGCCCCAATTCGTGAGTTAAAGCCTTTACTATCACATCTACGCTATGCTTATTTGGGAGAATCTATTCCACTTCCAATAATCATCGCTAATGATTTGATAGAGGAGGATGAGAGAAAGTTATTGAAGGTATTAAAGAGGCACAAAATTGAAATTGGATGGATGATAACTGATATTAAAGGACTCGGTCAAACTCTTTGTATGCACAAAATCTTAATGGAGAATTAAGTCAAAGCCATCAGACAGTGGAAGTATAAATAAAATCCAACTTTGAAGGAAGTAGTGAGAAAAGAAGTGTTGAAATTGCTAGATGTAATGATTATCTGTCCTATCTCATATAGTTCTTAGGTGAGCACAGTAAATGTAGTGCCTAAGGGTAGAATTCAATGTAGAAAAACGAAAATAATGAGTTGATTCCAACGTGGTTAGTAACTGGGTGGAGAGTGTGTATAGATTACGGGAAGCTGAATAATGTTACAAGAAAAGATCATTTTCCATTACCCTTCTTTGATCGGATGTTGGAAAGGTTAGCCGGTCACTCACATTATTGCTTTTTGGACAGATATTCAGGGTGCAATCAAATAGCCATTAATCGAGAAAATCAGAAGAAAACAACCTTCACGTGCCCATCTTAGCTAAAAATTGCAAACCGCAAGTGCACAGGTCGCGTTCAAGTAATAAAGTTGATTTTTTGAGTTCGAATTGTCTACTCCTCGAGGAATGTTTACTTTAAATTATACAACCTTAATGAATTTAATTTTAACAACAAAACAAACACGCAATAAGAATTGGATTTTGAAGATAAGTAAAATGAAAATTTGAGTCCGAGTTGTCTATCCCTCGAGGAATGTTTACTTTAGATTATACAACTTTAATCAATTTAAACGCGCGCGCACTCACACACACAAATAAGAATAGGATTTTGAAGATAAGTAAAATGAACTAAAAATCTACAAAATGAAAGAACATAAAATAAACTTGGAAATTTTGAAGGAAACGTTGTTGAAATTTATGATTTCGTTTAACCGTCGTTTAATTAATTTCTCAACAGGTCAATTAATAAATTACTCGTTAATGTTAGACCCGATTTTTCAATTTTAATTAATTATCCCTCTAGAAAGAAATTAACCCTAATTGATTGGTTTAACCTGCTGAATCTCTATTTTGATTCGAATCAAACAACCGCATTAAATATTTGTGAAAATAGTTCAATTCGTCACTTAAGGTTAGAGGTATATCTCTATCTCATGCGTAAACCTATGATTTCTGCTATTTGGTCTAAAATGCACAATTTTCTCTCGAACAATGTATAAATCACTAAAAATAATCATTCATTGGCCATATAAATGAAAATGCAATAATAACAATAGTAAAAGCACATAAAAATAAGTAAATTAATATTAAAGTGCAAAAATTAAAATTAACTAAAGTTAGGTTTATATACTAACATAAATTCCAACACAAAAAATTAGTTCATATTATATATATAATAAAAAATGAGAATATTTATCTAATACATCACAAATGATAGAAAATAATAAGAAAAAATACAAGATAAATATAAAAACCTTTTTGGTTGGATTCTTGTTGATGATAATGGCTTGAATCTTGAGTTACTCAAAGCTTCTTTGAATTATTCTCCTTGTTGTGTCTAATTTCTCCCAAAAATACAAAGAAAATGAAAAAACAATGGAAAGGAAAGGACAGAAAAAGAAAGAAAGGAAAAAAAATGAAAAGAAGAAAAAGAGAAAAATGAAAAGAAAGAAATGAAGGAAGAAGAACACGGCATGGGGCTGTCGGTTTTAACTTTAAAAACCTAGAGAAATTTGTAGCCAGTTCCCAAGTTTTGGAAATAAATTAAAAATGGTCCCCCAAGTTTAAAAAGTGGTGCCTAGGCGTTGTAAGGTGGCGCCTTCTCTGTCAAAAACAAGACAATAGTTTCATTTTGCAGCCAAGTCCTCCAAATAATTGCAAGCAAGTCCTTTAATTTTGATCTTGTACAATTTGGTCCTCAGATTTTGGCTTCATATCAATTATGCCTTCCAAAAATTGCAAACCCAGGTCCTTGAACTTTCTAACATGTTCAATTTAGTCCAAAAATCACAATTTTGATACTTTTAGTCATTTTCTTCCTTTTACATTGTTCTCATTCCATGGATGATTGTTTTGCCTAAAAAAGCAATAATTACATGATTTTGAGTAGAAATTCGCTTCATTGATCAATATTTAAACTTATTTAGGTAATAAGTGTGTTTTTAGTCCATACGATATTTTTGCCTTTAGGATCGCCTTTTGGTCCATGTAATGCACCTGCCAACTTTTCAGCACTGCATGATGGCCATATTCTCTAACATAGTGGAAAAGTATATCAAGATATTCATTAATGACTTTTCGATATTTGGAGATTCTTTTGATGGATGCTTGGAAAATTATCTCTTATGTTACAAAGATATGAATAGAAGAATTTTGTGCTTAATTGGGAGAATTGTCATTTTATAGTAAAGGAAGGAATAGTGTTGGGACGTAGTATTTCTTAACAGGATATTGAGGTTGACAAAGTCAAGATATAGGTGATTGAAAAATTCCAGCCAACTACTTCAGTTATAGCAATCATAAGCTTTTTGGGAAATGTAGGGTTTTACGGAAGATTCATTCAGGACTTTGCAAAGATCATGAAACCTTTGTGCAGCATACTGGAGAAGGATGTACCATTTAACTTTTCATATTAGTGTTTAAATACCTTTAACACTTTGAGAAAAAAAAAAAAGAAGTTAACATCTGCACATGTTATAGTGGCACTAGACTGGGAATTACCTTTCGAACTCATGTGTGATGCAAACATTTATGCAATGGGATCAGTGCTGGGACAATGAAAGGGAAAGAAAATTGCATGTCAACTATTATGCTAGTAAAACCTTGACAGATGCTCATATCAATTATGTAACAACTAAAAAGAAGATGCTAGCAATAGTATTTACCTTTGAAAAATTACGCTCATATCTGATTGGTTCAAAGTTGATAGTCTATACAGACCATGCAACCTTAAAATAGTTGATCAAGAAGAAGGATAAAAAAACCCCGATTGATTCGATGCGTTCTGTTATTACAAGAGTTTGACATCAAAATTCGTGATAAAAATGGAATAGAAAATTAGGTACCGATCACTTATTGATGTTAAAATAGTCGTAGGAGTCAAATGAGGTGGATATCAATGAAATATTTCCAGATGAGCAATTGTTGTAGGTGGATATAGCACCGTGGTATACAGACATTGCCAACTACTTAGATAGTGGCTATGTGGATCCAGACCTCACTTATTAACAGAAGAAAAAGCTTCTACATGAAGCTAAATTTTATTATTGGGATGTGAGCTTTATAAAGAAATATATCTTCTACCGATATTGAGTACATAAAGTAATGATAAGTGATGATCGAACTCACTTCTACAATCGGTTATTAAAGGTAGTATTTTACAAGTATGGGAAACAACATCGAATAGACACACCTTATCATTCTCAGACATGTGGACAGGTTGAGACTTCAAACAGACAGCCGAAAAGAATCCTGAAACTCACAATGAATTCATCTAAAAAAGAGTGGTTGGAAAAATTATATGATGCATTGTGGGCATATTGCACGCTTTCAAGAACCGATCGAAATGTCACCATATTGGATGATGTTTGGGAAAGCTTGTTACTTACCAATGGAGTTTGAGCATAAAGCATACTGAGCACTGAATTAGTTAAACATGGATCTAGAAAAGATTGGGAAAACAAGAATATTACAGTTTCATGAATCGAAAGAATTCAAAGGAGAAGTTTATGAAACTGGATCCATTTACAAAGCAAGGACAAAGTAATGGCTTGAAAAAAATATTCAACAAAAAAATTTTAGAGTAGAGATCAAGTGCTCTTGTACAATTTCAGATTGAAACTCCTCCTAGGAAAACTGAAATTGAGGTGGTTCGAGTCTTTCACAGTATCCCAATTGTTTTCTTATGGTACAGTTGAACTACATCATCCAACGAAAAGAAATTTTAAGGTGAATGGGCAATGCATCAAACGCTATGTGGAGGATTTTCCCATTGCTAGAGAAAGCTTGGATATCACTTTTTCAGAATAATAATGGCTGAAAGTCAAGCTAATGACTTTAACGAACCGCTTCTTAGGAGGAAACCCAATCTCTATCCTTTTTTTCATTATTACATAGTTTTTAGTTTTAGATTTTTTATTCTATAGTTAGTAACAATCTCGTTTGGGGGAGAAATTATGCATATATAGGCGATTTGAAAGTAGATGTTGAAGTTTAAGGGCAGCGCATTGTTGAACAGATGATTAGAAGAACACTACTTCAAGTTTAGGGGTGTGCATAAAGTGCACAAAGGAGAAAGAGAGGTGAAAATTTCAGAGGAACTTAAAAAAAAATTCCCTTATCTGCAGCGCCACAATCCAGACGTTCTGACACCACGAAAAGAAATACCTGATATTAGAGTTGTGGCGCTACGGTGCCATAGACCTGGTGCTGCAGTACCACACTATCGTCCAGCCCCGGCCCCTCTTTTTTATTTTCTAATTCCCACACATCTCTCACACAATTAAACTCCTTATCCCCAAATCTCCCGCAAACCCTATTTCCCTTCTTTCTTTCTTCTATTCTACTTACACATCTACTACACAAATCGTAATTCAATTATCCCCAACCCCTTAATTTCTTGCATCTCACACCTCAACATCAATTTTCTTCACACTTTCCTTTAAACATACCGAGTTCACACAAAATTCAAATTATACTTACACGTTACAAATTGTTCCAAGCTCCAAGATTCACTTTCACTACCCTCAACCTAGTAGGCTTTCTGAAAAAGGGATGGTAAGTATCTTCACCTTCTTGGGAAATTTGTGCTAAATTGTGTTATATTGCACTTGGTGGTTTGCTTTGGTAGAAGTAAGAGAAGTTATTTGGTTTGGCATTTTGTATTGTCGAATTTATGATTGGGGCTAGGTTTAGAAGAAGTTAAGGGGAATTTTAGGTTTAAATTGTGAATGGACTACAAGGTGTTTGTTGAAATTCGTAAGAGAAATTCAATTCCTTTGGAGGCATATTTGATAACTTTTAAGTACTTGTATTGATATTGTGGACTTTGCAACATTGTTGTCGGGTTGAGTAGAGAGTAGTAAGTTGCATTGTGGTTGATATTGCAATATTGAGGAGTTCATCATATTGATTAGAGTTTGTAGTAGCTTATTGAGGAAAAAATGTGGGTTCGATTGTGGTGGTTGAAATTGTGAGGGAACAAATTGAGGGTCGACATTAGGAGTTGTTTACAAAACAACCACAACCGGGATTGATACAAGTGGTTCGGGAATTTTATGCTAACGCTAAGGACCACAGGGATTTGAAATTATATGTGCGGGGCAAGTGGATCCTTTTTGACAGAACCTCACTCAATAGGTTCTATAGATTGCCAATATAGATTATGATGACTTCTCCAGACTGCCTAAAGAGGGGCCAGTAGACCCAGAGGAAATAACTAGAGAGTTGTCCAATCTGGACACTGGGAATGATCAAGCATAGATGTCACTAATTTTTTGGTTACAGGGATGTATCTTGAATGTAAAGCGTTGCATTATTTTATATGTGCTAAACTGTTGCTCAACAACAATTTTAGAGAAGTGACAAAAGATTTGGAAAAGATTTGGGGACAATTATTGAACTTTTCCATTTAGAGAGGCCTCAATATTGATTTGGGGACAATTATTCAGACCAATTTCTTGTACATTTTCAAAGGTTCTACAACTGTCGGTTTCGGTTATCCTTCTTCGATATATGTTTTATGTAGAGAAGAAGGAATTTTGATTCCCCAGCGGATGAGACAGTTCACCCTAAACTAGTGATAACTAAGAATGAGGACATTATAAGGCGAATGAGGCCATGTAGTTACAGCTCACACAGAGACCGGATGAGTTGGAATTGGGGCATAAAAAGAGACTTGATGGGATCCAACATCGACTTAATCAATTGCAGAAATCAATGAATAATCAGTATCAGCAATTGCAGAATTTAATGCATACATGATATCAATATTATCAGAATGAGTTCTTCATAGTGTTGGCCTTTGCATATCCCCACGCGACTTTTCCACAACAGTTGATGTTCCCATATCATCTAGCTACCTAGGACCTACCTCAGCTGGGCGATGGCGATGACACCAATTGATGTATTGTGGGAAGTCCTAGCCACCATCCTTTATATTTATTTTCACATTAGGAACAATGTATATTTTAAGTTTGGGGGATAAAACATCAGTTGTCATTTGTCTACTGTGTATGTACTTGAGTGATATGATTTTTTTTCTGTACTTTATGTGATAAAAAAAAATTCCTTTTCATGCATGCTTGTGTGAATTAGCCTTGTCGGCTAGGATGGATACATTTGAGAGTATGTATTAGTATATGGATTGTGAATGAATTGTGTGCTTTAGTTGAGATGCCACAATATTCATACATGGTAATTGAGTTCAGCGTCATACATGAAAAAAAAATCATATCTATAGACTGAATAGATGACGTAGAAACCTAATCCCATAACCCATGATTCATATTCACAACATCCTTTAACTGTAAATATAATAATTTAGGGAGTGTTCGAGTCGGCAAAGAAATGATTTAAAATTGTGGTGATTCCGTATATGTTAAAAAAAAGGATTGTGTGGAAAGTTTTTAACTTTACAGTATGAACTAGGTGATGATCGAATGCTAGGGATCTAACCCCAGTAAATTTTGCTTATCTTTGATAGAAAATGAGCATAGCACTTATTAAGCTTATACTTCACGCTGACACCTTTTTTATTCAAGTTAGTAAGTTTGTTGGGGTATCTTAAAATCCGGTACTCTTTGATGTTCAAAAGTCAAAGACTTACCAAATATAAGCTCGCTACATAAGTGAAGAAGAAAAAAAGAGTGAGGTCAATTTTGAGCAAAAAAAAGAAAATGTCGAGAAGAGAAAAACAATATGCAAGTGTGCAAGTAAGAACTGATTATTAGGGGAATAGATAACTAGTAGATTTAAATCACTTGGTATAAACTTAATTGTTGAAGCACTCATTTTTTTTTATTTGGGAAAATAATTACATGAATGAATTGTTAACGCTACCGATTAGACTAAACCAAATTGAAATGGTGTAAGGAATTGATCAATAAAAATAAACTTTAGAATTACTCCTTGGGGAGAGAGTGAAAGAAACAAGTTTGGGGGTTTGTGAATCTTACAAGCGAAGAAAGGAAATGATTGGTAATTGAGGGTTGGGAATTGAACCAACTTGTGAATATACGACGTTATACTTGCCTCTTCACACACACTTATTTTGTATTGGATAAGTGAAAGTTTGGCTCTTGCATTGTGATTTTGAAATCGTGCATGAATGTGATATAATATTCTCAATACTGAGCCAAATGGCAAGCTATCTGACTAAGTTTTATTTGTGTGATTCTTAGTTATTTTCTTTTTCTTTGTGTTTGCTTGAGGACCAGCAAATTATTAAATTTGGGAGTATTTGAAGAATGTGTTTTACTCACGAGTTATATACCATTTTAACTTGATTATTAACTAAATCTTATAAGTATTGAACGATTTTAATGTATTTATTAATATTTTTTTATAGGTATGATGAGATGAAGTTAATAATGGTAAAAGTAGAGAAAACAAATGACTTGGAATCAAAAGAAGAGAAGATAAACAAAAGAGCAAAATAGTCAATTTTCTTCATTAAACAGAGAGGAAAAAGAGAACATGGCTCGAGAAGGTGTCACCAAAAATTGCCCCCACAAAGATAACTGTGGCGCCTCAATGCTACTGAAGAAGCAGCAAAACAGAAGCGCGACTGAAGAGAAAGTTATGCACAGTTGTGCTAGGGCATATTTTTGGTCCGTTTTGAAGCCTATAAAAACTCTAAATTATGAGAAAATGTGAGGAGAAGCATAAATACAAGTTTTTGACACTTTTGAAGGGTTCCACATACTGAGAAACATTGAACAAAATTTGGAGAATTAGAGAGCAAAATCAAAGGTGAAAAACAAAAAATCAAGTGTTGGGAATCAAGATTTGGAACAAGAAGAGGAACATGTTGCAAGATTCATCATCTTTTCTACATCTCAATTCAAAATCCAGTGATGTACTCAATGCAAATCTTCTGTTTCTCTTTCATTATTATGAGTAGCGAAGTTTTATATTAGGACAAACAATGCAATCGAATTGAGACCATTTATTTCTTTTATTCACGATTCAAGTGCTTTTGTCATATATGTATTGATTTCATTTATGTACTTAATGATTTAAATTATTTGATTACTAATTCAATGATTTTGTGATTTTTTTATGAATCGAGGGTGAGTTTTAGATTTAGTCCACATAGTAAAATTCAGTAATTTAGTTTAATGTGTAGAAATACCTACATTAACTATTGCGGTCATTAGATGAATTTTTAGAACTAATATTTCGTTTAATTAAAATTGATTCACATAGAGATATGTGATTGAATTAGTTAAATATGCTACATATGAGAACTCAAAAATGGTAAATTGAATACAATACAAGAATTCGATTGAACACTACATTATGTTGTGAATCTTGAATTAAAATTTAAATATGATCAATAGATGAAATTGTTAAGCCCTTATATCTATTCCATATTTGAATTCTAAATTGATCTTTGTTTGCATCCCACTATTCTCAAGAAATTAGATTTTAAAAAAATACAAACAAATCACAATTCTTTGATTGTTTTTTTGTCAAATAGTGGTAAGAAATATTAAAATAAGTATTAAAATATAGTTCTTGTGGGAATGATAATTCGAATTCAAATGTCCACTATATTATTTGTTATGATATCGTATACTTACGTTATAAAAAATACAACATTCTTTATGTTGTGAATATCATGTTTCTTTTTTTGTTTCAATTTGACTACAAATTGATTGTTTCGATTTGGGAAGTGGGCTGGTGGCTAATTTCGGGGATGGCGACTTGGCACCATGAATTGATGATGAAAGACAGTAGTATGTTTTACTTATTTTCATAAAGCATGTTTGGCTAAGATTTTAGATTGTTGGTTATTTCATTTATGTTGCTAATTGGTCATTAGAAAGTGGCATGACGTATCACTTCTTAATTAAAAGGTCACAAATCGTGTAACTTAGACATTTGTGCAACAGAAAATATTTTGCTCAAGCTTACAATGTGCTTATAAGAACCATTCATATTGATATCTAACTTTTACTTCTGTTTTTTGTTGTATTATATGTGAATTAAGGTTATCCATTAGAAAGTGACATAATGTGTTGCTTTTAAATTAAAATGTTACACATGGTGTAATTGACTTTATAACAGAACATCGTTTGGCTAAGATTTTTAATATGATAACTTCAAAAATGCCCTACGTCTATCCAAAAATCTAGTTTTTTGGGGAATTATATATGAATAATTATAAATGGTCAAACATCGTTTTCAACTAAACATTTCAATGAACCACCACTTTTTAACCATGAAATCCTTTTATATAATGATTCAACATACTTTTCAATCAATATTTTAATTTTTTTTTATTAAAAAACAACATTTTTATGAGTTACATATTAGGGTAATATATGCATTATAAAGTTACTTGTCTATATACAAGCAAACAATAATTTTGGGAACATATATGTTATTTTAATTGAAAAAATTAACGTTTTAGAAGTGATAATATGTTGGAGTTAATACCCTAAATAGTGACTGAACTTTGTCAAAAGTTCTCAGGAGGTTACCGAACTTCAAAATTTCCTTAAGTAATTACTGAATTTTGCAAAAAGTTCTAATGGGTCACTGAACTTCAAAACTTCCATAAATAGTCACTGAACTTTGCTAAAACCTTCCAGAAGGTCACCAAACTTCTCAAATTAGGACCCCATAAATCAATGGTTCAGCAACCTCCTAGGAACTTTTTACAAAGTTGAGTGACTATCTGTGGAAATTTTGACAAAGTTCATTCACTATTTAGGGAAGTTTAAAAGTTCAGTGACATTCTAGGAACTTTTTGCAAAGTGCAGTGACTATTTATGAAAGTTTTGAAATTCGATGACCTCCTGAAAAGTTTTGGCGAAGTTCAGTGACTATTTAGGGTATTAACCCTAATATGATGTGTTATTCTATTGTACTAGTGTAACTTATTTTCGATTTGTACAAGAAATGTATGTATTCTTGTGTCGGACATCTTCAATCTCAACATTTCCCTATTTTTTCCCCAACCTACATAATCCAAATCATCAATGATGATGATCACCATTACCTAATGTCGCTTACCACTACCATCATTGTCCTTTGAACCAGCCATCATTGTCCACAAAATATTCTCCCAAACATTTCATTCCCCACCATCATAAAGCTCAAAATCGAGCTCCTAAACCATAACTTTATTATATCCAAACAAATAACAACCTAAATACTGTTGTTTGCCACCATAATCCATCTACCATTTGTCATTATGTTACAAAATACAAACACATGGTAACGTATTATACTACCAATACAGTGCATATGTAACGCAGGGCAACACGTTATGTTACCGATCATTCAGCCACTATACAACCCTCAAACATCATTGTTTTCCATCATAAACCATCCACCATTCGTTGCCATTATGTTACCAACACAAAACACAAAAATACATGGTAACATATTAGGTTACCAAAACTAAACACAAGTAACACGTGTTGTCAATCACTCGACCACTATACCATCTACAAACATGACTACCTGCTAGCAACCAACCACCATAATGCATAGTCGTTGTACTCGACAACTACTACCATAGACAAAACCACTAGTACTTTCCCTGCTACCGCCACCCTCCACCATTTGCTATCAATTCCAATTTTGTAATACACGATAATAAACAAAAAAGATAAAAATATACAAAAATGAAAAAAGAATATGATTCCGACTTAAATCTAGATCAAGATGTGAAAATTTAGAATGTTTTGGGAGTGGGGAATGACGATAATTGTTGTGGAACATGAGAGATTATCGCGGTGTTAGTGGTGGGAAATAGTGCCATGATGTCCCCCACAATGATCTTGCAGTATGGTCGCTACAAAAAGAAGCTATACATGTAGAAAAAGAAATTGTACATAAAATCTTGGGAAATAGTAGCTTGGTGGCATTCTCGATGATAGTGATGTTTGACCAAGGCCGATCTTAAGATTTTGTGGGCCTTAGGCCAACTTCAAATATGGGACCTCTAAAAACATTTATAATATATATAATAATATAGTAATTTTATTAAATAAAAATATTCAAAATTACAAAAATAATAATCTAAAACTTTTAAATGTCTAAATTAAATTAACTTCTCTAGAATTTTTTATTGAAAATTAACAATTATATTATTACAATTAATCTATTTTAGAACTTTGTTTTCAATAGACACCATGGCCAATTCATTCAACATTTCTTGTGCCTCAAGGTAGAATTTTATCAATTTCAACTTTGAGAAGTTAAGA
>CAIGRK010235437.1:0-28166 GCA_903798315.1 Fraxinus greggii | reverse complement strand
CTAGTCCCTAACTTTTCAAAAAATTAAAATGTAGCATACAAAATTAAATTCTATTCTATTGATAAGGCTGTAAATGGGTGGTGAAGACAAATGAAGTGTCCATACTTGGTAAACCTAACAATAACTACCAGGATAGTGTTTTTCCTTCCTGACATGGGTAGCCTTCTATGCAATCCATGCTAATATGGCTCCAAGCATGGATGGGTTCAGGTAAGGGTTGTAGTAGACCAGGGTATGGAACGTGTTCTCCCTTGCACCTCTGGCACACCTCACACTGTAGAACCACCCTCTTGATATCCTGATTCATTCCCGGCCAGTGAAATTGCTGCGTGGCTATATAGATACCTGAGCTATGAAGGTTCTCTATCAACTTTGTTCCGATGTTTTTCCCTGTCCTAATATACACTTTTCCCTTGTGTTTCAGCAACCCATTGATGTAGGTAAAGGTAGGATTAGACTCAGGTTGTAATAGTGAAACCTGAATCTTTTCCTTAGCCCACTCATCTCCTTTGTAACTATCCATTACCTCCTGCATCCATGCAGGTACCACTGTTGTGATTCCTAGACATTCTAAGGGTTCATCATGTCTTCTTGTCAAAGCATCTGCTACCATATTATCGACCCCTCTCTTATAGATGATTTCATAGCTGAGGCCCAATAACTTGGTAAACCATTTTTGTTGGAGAGGAGTGATATCATATGTTCCAGTAGATACTTTAGGGATTGATGGTATGTCTTTACAATGAAATGGTGAACTTCTAGGTAGTGCCCCCATTTGCTTGCTGCTGTTACAATGGCTAGTAATTCTTTCTCATATATGGACATTCCCATATTTCTAACTCCAATAGCTTTACTTAGATAGGCCAATGGTCTCATGTCCTGCATTAGTANATATTATCGACCCCTCTCTTATAGATGATTTCATAGCTGAGGCCCAATAACTTGGTAAACCATTTTTGTTGGAGAGGAGTGATATCATATGTTCCAGTAGATACTTTAGGGATTGATGGTATGTCTTTACAATGAAATGGTGAACTTCTAGGTAGTGCCCCCATTTGCTTGCTGCTGTTACAATGGCTAGTAATTCTTTCTCATATATGGACATTCCCATACTTCTAACTCCAATAGCTTTACTTAGATAGGCCAATGGTCTCATGTCCTGCATTAGTATTGCCCAATTCCTTTTTGGCACGCATCAGTTTCAATTGTAAAAGGCTTAGTGAAATCAGGTAAGGCTAGCACTGGTGTAGTGCTCATAGCTTGCTTCAATTGTTCAAAGGCTATACTTGTTGTCTCACTCCATTGGAAGTTATCTTTCTTAAGGAGTTCAGTTAGGGGTCTAGCAATAATCCCATAATTTCTGACAAACTTCCTGTAGTACCCAGTCAATCCAAGAAACCCCCTCAATTGCTTGACATTCTTAGGAACAGACCATAGTTGCATAGATTCAATTTTACCAGGTTCAGCTGAAACCCCTTCCTTGCTGATTATGTGTCTTAAGTATTCTACTTGTACTTGTCCAAAATTGCATTTGGATTCTTTGCATATAATTGATGTTTTTGTAGAATCTCCAGTACATTCTTAATATGTTGGCAATGTGTGTTCAAACCAGGGCCGTAAATTAGGATGTCGTCAAAGAAGACCAACACGTAGTCCCTCAACTGATTCTGGAATACTACATTCATAAGACCCTAAAATTTGGCAGGAGCATTAGTGAGGCCAAAGGGCATCACTTTGATTTCATAGAGCCCTTGATGAGTCTTAAAGGCAGTTTTGTAGATGTCTTGATCAGCAACCCTTATTTGATGATATCCTGCTCTAAGGTCAATTTTAGAGAAGTACTTGGAGCCTTTGAGTTCATCCAGCAACTCATCAATGATTGGCATGGAAAATTTGTCCTTGATAGTTAGGCTATTAAGCTGCCTATAGTCTACACAAAACCTCCAAGACTTATCCTTCTTTTGACTAGGACTGGTGATGCAAATGGGATGTTACTGGCTTGGATGATTCCACTCTCCAACATTTCCTTCACCAATTTTTCAATCTCTGTCTTCTGAATAAATGGGCATCTGTAGGGTCTAGTCTTGAAGGGTTGGGCACCCTCTTTCAATGGAATATGATGATCATAGGATCTAGGGGGAGGTAGCCCAGTGGGTTCTTCAAACACTTCAGCAAATTGGATAATGATCTCTGTGATTTGGATTGGAATCTTTTCTTCCCCTTTCTCTACAATTGAATATATCTGTCTAACTACTCCATAGCTGTGTCTTTTAAACAAATCCTCCATCTCTCTTGCTTCCATCATTTCTACTGGTATTTCTGAGTTTCCACTTCTCAAGATCACCTCTCCCTATTCATTCTGGAATTTATTATACCCCTTTGTGAAGTCAAACATGATGGGTCCAAATTGACTCATCCAGTTTACTCCCAAGACCATATCATTGCCCCCAACTTCAGTGTTCTCAACCTGTATTGAAACTCCCAATTATGTACTTTCCAGATCAATGGCTGCCTCAGGGATTTACTCTCCAGCCTTTTCCCATTAGCCACCCTAATTGTCATAGTTCTGGCTTCTTGAGGGGCATAATTCAGCTTTCTAGCCAAATCCTCATCTAGAAAACTATGTATGTTTCCACTATCAATTAGGATGGATCAAAATTTTTCTCCCTTCTAGAACTCCAGGAACTCTAACAGTTTTATGTTTTGGGTTACCTGCCAAAGTATTGATAGAAATCTCCATCACCTCCCCTTCCTCCACTTTAGACTTTTCTTCTTCTTTCTCCTCACTTTCCTCCTCATCTACCAATATGAAATTCAGGGATCTATTCTTACAAACATGACCAATGGTGTACTTCTCATCACATTTCTAACAAAGCCTGAGGTTTCTTTTAGTTTGGAAGTCAGTGGGAGTGATGGTTTTATAGTTGTTTGGGTTTTTATTGGGTTTTGGCTAGAATTCTTTGGGTTTAGTTTCTTTAGGGGGTTTGGAGGGGAAAAGGGTTCCATTTGTTTGGTGTAAAACCTTTTGGCTTTTGGACCGTGTTTATGGCCTGTATAGTGGACTCTCGTAAGTTGGCCACTTCAAATGCTTGGGCTAGGTTGGTTGGCTTCATCATCTTAGCTATGGATTTGATTTTCCTTTTCAACCTACTGGTAAACACAGAGATGTAGTAGGATTCTGGGACATGAGGTAGTGCCAATAACACTTGGGCGTTAATTTCTTCAAACTTCTCCTGGTATTCAGCCATTGTCCCCAATTGTTTGATCTTACTAAAAGTTTCAACCACTTGTTCCCCTATGGTTTCTGCAAATCTCCTAGATAATTCCTCAGAGAATAAGCCCCATTCTGCCTCTGGATGACTAGCAATAAACCTATCGAACTAGATATCCGCCTTTCCCTTCAGATACATCTCTGCCACCCCAACCTCAACTCATTAGGTATCTGATGCAGCTGAAAATACTTCTTAGCTTTCCTCATCCTTTCTTTAGGTCCTTCACCTTCAAAAGGGCAAAAATCAATTTTAGGAAGCTTGCTATTCCCCTTGATCTCACCTCTATTATTAGTGCTATTTTCATTACTGCTGCCTCCCGGTGTAAACATTCCACTTCCAGATTTCAGGTTAATCAAATGTTCTTCTATCCCTTTGTTCATCTGTCTAGACTTAAGATCAAAGGTTAGCTGAGCCACCAGGGTTACTAGTTTCTCGTACTTGTGGTTCCACAATAGCATCTTCAATTTTTCTTGCCTATGACAAAAAACCTGGAAGTTTTGGTCTGTAGATTTAAGTTTACTTTCTAACCTACTAGTAACAGCTTTGAAAGCAACACCTAGATCAGCAATTTCCAGATCCAGTTTCTTCAGGTGTTCATCTACTATCTTTACTCGTGTATCCATTGCAAGAATTCCCAGTGCAAAATGCCTGCTCTGATACCAATTGTCACGGTCGGAACATGCTTCTGTTTCGCTGGAACCGTGATACAATCAATGTTTCGATTCCAGCTGAAATATGCTGAAATATTTTAACAAGCAAAAGATAAAAGAGAAGGAGGAGGGATTAAAAGACGTAAAATAAGAATGAGGAGGAGATGACTGAATTGAATCACTTCAATTAATAGCTGAAAATATCAGATTATACAGATAAAATCCAGACCCTTACATCTTCGTACATGGAGGTATATAAACACAGATACATCAAAGTCGTGTGTTACGAAATTAACAGTAGAGAAACGTTACTAACTATTTCAATTTGTTGTTAAAACGTCACCGTTTCATTTAATCCATAAGATACAGCTTTGAGTTAACTGTCAGAGAAAATCGTTGGAGCTTCTTTCTTCTTCCTCTTCTTCTTCTTCTTCCTCTGATTTCTTCTTCATTTTCTTGGTTGTTCTTTCCCTTCTTTTTCCCCAGCCATTCCTTACATAACAAAGTAGAATGAAGCTGCTGCTATGAACGAATTGTTAAAGATCGTTACGGTAGAAAAATGATGCTCCATTGCCGAAGCCAATTTTTCGGTGTTCGTCGGTGGAAAATTGCTTGTAGGGCTTGAAGAAATCATGGATGCCCATATATATGGTGAATTGGTTCCTCGTCTGAGAGAAGCTGGAGCCCTTTGGCTCTGATTATTTTAACAGTCAAGAAAATTTTGGATAGAAGGATGCTATGAAATTTTCTCTTTGTAAGTTATCTTTTTCTGATTTCTGAACAAATTTCAACAGGTTGACGAAGGTGCAGATTATCCAACAGGTCAAAATAGGTACATATTATCAAACAAATTTTTGCTTTTTCAATGTAGGATTTTTCGAAGTGTAAAGTTTTAGGGGCCTGTTTGGGTTATTTTAAAATCTGATTTTAATTTAAGTCAAAGTCAAACAATCAATATTAACCACATCTTTCATGAGTTCCACATCTTTTCAATCACACATTTCATAAACTTCTATCACAATCCACTAAAAATCTAATTTTAATCCTCGCCAAACACCCTCTTAAAAATTTCTTTATTTTCCATAGCATACTTATTTTGTGTTTGTGATCCGTGGGAAAAGTCTAACATTTTCTGATGTTTATTAAATGGATGCTTGATTTATTGTATCTGCAGTGTGATCGAGGAGAGTGTTATTTAAATATAAGGGACTTATGAACTTTCAAATTCTCGCCCCAAACAAGTTTGATTGCTTTTAATAATCCATTTTTTTTCCCCTGAATATATGGTTTGAAGTTGAATTGGAGTCTCAAATGATTAGCCTTTTCACTTGTAAATGGGGGCCTTCACATCATTTTGAAATCCAGAGTCGAAAGAAACTTGCAACTAATTTTTATTCAGCTGAGGGAGTGGAGACTAAAGCCTTTAATTTCTATTAGATCATTAAAAGCACTCACACAAACAGCGTGGCTTCTGCCCTTGGAGGTTGAGTCCTATGGAGTTAGACACCATCAAGTTTAGCGTGATCCATATAAGTGTACCCTAGGTGTAGACGAACAGGTTACCTTGTTGTATATGACTCGTTGAATAATAACCATCTAAAAAGTTAAGATGTTAGAGAGGGAATACGTTTATTTATTTAAATTTAAAAGCTCAAGTGATAGAGAGGTGGCACATTTTTGTATTTAAACTTAGTTTTCAACATGCTCCCTCAATACTGGCAGTTGTTGGATTATTTTCTCATAAAAGGCATGACATATGCACAATTTTCTTAAATTCTCTGCTGCCCTAATTGAACTTGTTACCTCTGCCTAGTTTATTTCATGTTGAATCGTCTTATCTGAAAGCTTAAGCTTTTAGAGAGGTACACATTTATTTATACAAGTTTAGTCATCTACAGTTAGGTAATTTGTCTTTTGGACATTTATTAGATCTGAGCAAGACAAGGAACCTGAACAGGAAGCTGTCTCTGAAGTTGTGCGATCTGGCCCCTCTGAAGAACCTGCTGCTGACAGTAAGAATTTTCTTAGTTGAATCTATGATATTTCAATCTGTTGGTTGAACAGATTTAGGATGCATTCATCTTAAGCTCGCTAGCTATATGTATCTTGTTAGGCAATCATAATGCTATAGTCGTGGCAGGCTCTGTAAAATCTACCTTTTTGGGTCTGACATTCATGTTTTCTACCAGTTCCAGAGGTGATAGATGAGTATGAACTTGTTGATCCAGTCGATATATTGACACCTTTGGAGAAGTCAGGATTTTGGGATGGAGTGGTGAGTGCTGTCTTTCATGTCTATTATGTAGTCCAGTAATTATCAATGTATGATATATTATGTCTGGTATACTATCATTGTTGCGTTTCCTGGTTTTGCATCACTGACAATATGGTGGTTTGAATTTATTTGTATTTCAGAAAGCTTCTAAGTGGTCTGAGCGAAAAGAAGCAGTTTCAGAGTTGACCAAACTTGCTTCTACTAAAAGGATTGCTCCTGGAGATTTTACAGAAATTTGTCGAACATTAAAGAAGGTTCGGCTTCATGTTCCATAGCTGAATTAATTATTACATTCGTTTTAGTTAAGTTGATCTATGTGGTTTTTTGCTGTTGGTTTTTTTCTTGATTGAGATGATATATTTTACTTTTTCCGTTTGCTTCCTGGTTCTTTGGCCGAATATATATTTATTTTTACTCCAACATATTTATCTTTTTGGGCGACATTTATAAATTTGTATTGAATGTAATGTATTCTATGCTAGTTTTTTCGTACATTTGGAGCTTTCTAAGTCGTATAATCTGCTCAGTTTATATAAGCTAGACCATGATTTTAAGACATCCTAATAAAGCTGCCCGAAAATGTGTAAAGTGAAGAATATAGTCCAAGCGCTCGAGTTATAGCAAGAGATTAGGCCAACTTCTCAATTTGCTCTGCTAAATTTTTTCTTTTGTGTTTCTTGTTGACTTCTTCTATTGCTGATAGGTTCACAGTAGTTCAATGGACACTCTATTTCATGGTATTATCTTGTCGGACAATATATTAATACAACACTAACATCCGGGAAGCTTGACCCTGAACATATCTTTTCCATGCTTGTGCAACTCTTTCACCCTTGTCTTCATTTCAGTAATATCATAGGTTTTTTTGTTTTTTTTGTTTTTGGCTATCAATATAAAAGAGGTTATCCAAGTAGTGATTACGTTATCTTTTTGGAGTTCGCAGCTTATTACAGACGTGAACATTGCTGTTGCAGTTGAAGCAATCCAAGCAATTGGAAATCTTGCCACTGGCCTGAGAACTCATTTCTCAGGAAATTCTCGCTTCTTATTGCCTGTATTGCTGGTTAGTACGTACTCTATACTTCTGAATATTTGAACGATATCTCAATTTGTACAAGTGGCTTGGTAGTTGCCACTGGTCTGAGAACTCATTTCTCAGGAAATTCTCGCTTCTTATTGCCTGTATTGCTGGTTAGTACATCTCTGTACTTTTGAATTTTCGGACGATATCAATTTGTATAAGTGGCTTGGTGGTTGATATACTTACAAAAATACAGTTGCGACTGACATTGACCAATTTGATTTGTTAGCATAATTGATAATATATGTGGTGAGGATGGAGTTTTTGGTGTTGTGAAAGCATCATCTACCTCTCAACATTGTGGTGGAATCAAACAGTCACTATATATCATTATTGGCCTACGATCCAACCCTTGATTCTGTCATGAATCAAGTATTATGAAGGATACATTTCTTCATATACCGACCCCCTTTTGATGGATAATGACAGACCTAAAAGGAAGAATTTAGAAACCCACCTACATATACTAGCCTGAAGCTTGGTGAAACCTATAATTCTGCTATTTATGTGGGCACTACCTTCGGCATGAATGTAAATATGTCATGAATTTACAATATGTTTAGCTATCTAGTGTCTTATATGTATACACTTCTTAATGGAACTATTTTGTTATTAAATTTCTCTCAAACTTGGCCTTGCAGCTAGTTCTTTGTTGATTTTGTAATGGTACAGGAAAAACTTAAAGAGAAGAAACCTACATCAATTGAGGCGCTTACTCAAACTCTTCAGGCAATGCACAAGTCCGGATGCTTAAATCTTGCTGACATTGTTGAAGGAAGGTTTTTTGTTCTTATTCTTTTGTTCCATACCACATTCATGCAAGTGCTTTGTGGTTTTCTTAAAGTGATCTCTTATGTGCCATTCGAATATACTCAAGCTTTTCTGAGATTTGTTGATCTTTGATTGTTTTGATAATTGCAAGACTTTTTCTTTTGCCACTTTGAAACATTCAGTTGTTACACTATTTCTCCGCCATTGCTCTTTGACATTCGGTGAATAGATGGTTTTCACTTATTTTGTCTATTGAACTCTTACGTTCCACTTATTTATTATTTTACAATGGTATCCTGTAATTTACTTGGCTATGCTTGCTTGCATTATGACCACTGTTGGTTTAATCTTGAAAATAGCGATATTTTCCTCTGTTAGGTACAAATTCTTTAAAATTTCATTTTGTCCCAAAGGCATTTTCAACGGCACAATCACCCAATAAAATAATTTTGCGGGCGGACCCATACCTTTTCTCTACTTTTTAACTATATATTCTCCAAAAATATAACAAAATCTATTCTAAAAAAATCTACATCAAATAGACCCTTTATATAATTTGCTGATTCCATTTGTATGATATATATCGAGGTACTGTTGTTCTGATTAATTGCTCTGTTACATTTTTATTTTATTTCAATGACATTGTGGTTTAAGTTTGGCATCAAAGTGAAGAAGGTGCCAATTTTTGGGTATTTGATATTGTTTTTCTCCTACAGGAAGCTTTGCTGATTATAAAAATTATTTTGTTGCAGATGTTAAGACAGCAACAAAAAATAAAGTTCCTCTTGTAAGGTCATTGACCTTGAACTGGGTTACCTTTTGTATTGAGACAAGCAACAAGGCTGTTATCCTGAAAGTGCACAAGGAATACGTTCCAGTCTGCATGGAGGTTAGTGAATAGACAGCAGAACCTCTGTGCCACACACGTGGGATGTTGTGCATTGACTTTAAATATTCCCGATCTTATCCTACTTTTGACACAATATAGTAGAATGTCTCTTATATCAACGTGAAAGACGTTGTTGTGGATTATGAGTTTTTGGAATTAAAGTTCTGGGATGCTTTGAAGAGTTTTCCACTTGCATTTTTCTTATTGTAACCTCTTTTTTTGATTAGATGTATCGTAGATTTTTTTGACTCATGCATCCTTTAGTTACTGCAATTTGCACTATTTTTGATGGAAACAAATTTGTTCTCAATCAGGCGTTCTTATACACCAGGTCTCTATCACAATAACTTCTTAGCGCGCAAGAGAAATAGACATGGTGTAAAAACTCTAAAAACTAGCCATGTAGATTTGTCCTGATAACGATGTTGTTACAGGAAGTACAATTTCCCATTTTCTTAAGCTTGACTTTTCTTTGAAGTTATGCTGCCTGTAAATTATGCTATATAATTGTATCTTTTATTATTTCTGCTATTTCTTATGAATTTAAATCTTTGAATTAATTTTTCTGTATTTTTCCTCTTGCCAAGTTTTATGTTTTAAGTCTATGGGTCTTGCAGTGCCTTAATGATGGAACGCCTGAAGTAAGGGATGCAGCATTTTCAGCTCTGGCCGCCATAGCCAAGGTACCGTTCTGGGCTTTCCTTTCCCCTGTCAATCATTCAGTTCTAATGCAGCGCTGATGTTATTATTCGTGCAATTGTATTTTCCCTTCTTTCAGTTGGTTGGAATGAGACCTTTGGAGAGGTCGCTGGAGAAACTTGATGATGTTAGGAAAAAGAAGTTATCCGAAATGATTGAGAGTTCTGGAGGGGGTCAATCCACTGTTACAAGTACAGGTAATTTGAAACGTTTCTGATCTAACATACTTTGGATATTTCTGTTTTGTTATACTTTTTACTCGAGGGTTCTGTTTGACATATCTATTCTTGTGAAAGCTACAGTCCAATCTTCAGGAGGAGTTGTGTCTTCCAAAGAGGTAGGTAAATTTTGCACATAAATACTTCTCACAGCATTTTGTGTTTTAGTATTATAGATTTTAATAGAAAGAAGCAGCTAAAACCAACAGTTGCTTGTGGTAGATTGTTTCCCTCAATCTATTTCCGAGCAATTAAATTAACAAATTGCTTTCTGAGATTGTATAGAAATTTTACTTTTCTGTTTTAGACTGTAAATAGTTAAATATGTCTTGTTGGAACAAAAAGCTCGTGAGTGTTGATTGCATTCATTTTTCAGTTCCCCTGGATCAAGAGTGTGCTTGGGAAGTGATTATAGTTTAATCCATGCATCTCGTAGGCCCACAACTTATAATCCCTTGATTTTAATTTAATCACTTACCAAACATGCACAAAATGGAGGTTGAGAAGGCATCTGTATTTCACTTTCATTATGTGTGTGTGGATGATTGCTTATGTTGGGGATATACGAGTATTATATACTTTTCCATTTAATGTGTTAGTTTAATTTGGCAGACTTCACTGCTAGAGTTGAAAAAGTAAGACTTGAGTTACTTTTCATTTATCTTCAAAATGTCAGGCATTGTTTTCCCCACTCATCATTTCATGTACTTTCAGTGTGAGCATTTCTGGGAATAAAACAACTCCTGTGGAAAGGTTTCTTATTTGTGGACATCCCAAAAAGGAAATTATGTCATCCAATTTTAGTGGATAGTATCATCCCCATGAATGATTTATTTACTTTTCATATTGTATAGATATATCATATAATAAATTCTGTGTTTATTTGGTTCCAAGTAGTAGGTTGTGATTGAAGCATCATGTTCAATGTTCTTTCCTGGATATTTCTTGTTGCAGACTTCAGATGGATTACTTGTTAGGAGGTCAGCAGCTAGCATGCTTAGTGGAAAGAAGACTGTTCAAACAATTGTAAGTTCTCTCTTTGCGATCCCCCCTGGCTCTGGATGTTTCTTATCAAACCTTGTGCATGATAAAGGAGAAAAAAGCAAAAATTGCTCACTCATGCAGACATTAGTCTTCGGTTATGTAACTATGCGATCTGTTTGTCATGATATGCAACATATCTTTCCTTGTTGATGCTCACTTGCTCTCTCCTTTTTCATTTTCTCCTCTTGCTTTTTGCAGCCTGCTAATAAGAAAGCAGCATCTGTGAAATCCGGCATCAATAAGAAAGGTGACGGAGGTGGGCAGTCAAAAAGTTCCAAGGTTGTGGAGCCTGAAGATATTGAGGTATATAGTTGATGCACCTCCATTCACTGTTTGTCATGCTGTTAATTGGCGAGTTTATAGTAGGTTTTTAATCCACTTCGTTTTACAGCCAGCAGAAATGAGTCTTGAAGAGATTGAAAATAAATTAGGCTCCCTTATTCAAGCAGATACAGTTGCGCAGTTGAAGAGTTCTGTGTGGAAAGAGCGGCTTGAAGGTTTATATTTTAATTTGTTCTCTTTATTGTTGAGTTTATTAAAGTTGATTCTAGTCTAGTATTTTTTGCAATAAAAACATAAAAATCGTCTTGTTTCATTATGTATGGAGGTTTGAAATGAAACTTGTTTTTAGTAAGCTTTGAAGTTTGAATGGAATGTTCTTATTTGGACTCTGTTTCATGATACAGATCCTCTTCACTGAGAGCACCTCCTATCGGTGTCTTTCATCTAATTCACTCCTTGAATCTATTTTTGGGACATTTCTATTTGTTTGTAGAAGATCATGGTAGTCTTAAGATCTTTCATACTTTACTATTATATTTAGGGTGACGGTATCTGTAACAACTAATGTGATATAGTCACACTCCTTGAAGTAATCACTTCATGATAAATTTATTTGAGATTGTACGATTTTGGGCTGCTCTGCTTGGTTTTGTATAACTTCTTTTTCCCGCTCTTTTAATTTGTTTTGAAGACAGAAATTTGTCTAAAGCTCCTATTTCTTATAATCAAGTCTGAAGTCCGGCTAATGTGTCTTAGTTTTCAGCCGTTCACATGTTACGACGATCATTAACTCATTAGAGTTGATTCCTATGGCGCCTATATCATTGCTTTTTACCCATCGTCCCTTAACCTATTTCTTAGGTTTCCTTTGCATTCGTACTTCTTATCTATCACAGTAAATGTATCAAGACAGCATTGGGCAAAGAGCTGATGTTAGTTATTTTTGAAGAGTTCAAAGTCTAATGAACCACTATGAATATTTCACGAATGTTTTCACGCTTCTTGTTGCAGCTATCACGTCATTTAAAGAGCAGGTGGAAGTGCTGCAAGACCTTAATCCATCTGTGGAGATTTTGATACGTCTACTTTGTGTGGTTCCTGGCTGGAGTGAGAAAAATGTTCAGGCATGTAAAAATATTTCTTTCTGGATAGGGCTATATTATTACTTTACTTGAACGAATCAACTCATGTCATACATTTAAGCAGGTCCAGCAACAGGTTATTGATGTTATTACTCACATAGCTTCAACAGCATCGAAGTTTCCAAAGAAATGTGTGGTGCTTTGCCTTTTAGGTCAGTTGTTCTTGTTTCCTTTAATACTACACTACCATATGTTGTTGGTCCTGCGATCTTCCTTCATTTTCTGGCTTTCTTTACTTTATATTTTAACGTTGTTATTTGATCCTGCTTGTATCCAACAGCTGGTAACTACCATTTGCATGTGTTATTTTCTGCTGTAATATAGAAGAGTTGCTATTGACTTGTTTCGGGCTTTCTGTGATTCTGTATGTCTGAAGTTGATATGCCTTATTGACAGGTATAAGTGAAAGAGTTGCTGATATCAAGACTCGCGCTCTGGCCATGAAGTGCCTTACTTCTTTTTGTGAAGCAGTGGGCCCAGGTTTAATTTTTGAGAGAGTACGTGTTCTTGTATTTCTAATATTTTTAGTACAAGCACTCGGCAATTGGCATGGATTTTAAGATGGATCCAGTTATGCATTTCCACACATAGTCTGGAATGCTGTACTGGGGATCGTTACCCTAAAAAGGACGATCAAGAAATAAACAGTCTTTCCAATTCCAAACAAATCAAGGAACAGATTAACTCTTGATCACATCCCAAGGTTAAACATGACTCCCATGGTAGTAGTTAACCACCCAGATGGAAGTCAAGTTACATTACAGTTCTCGTTGTTTTCCTGCCCATTTAAGTACCTCAATAGCATAGTTATTAACTTGTCCAGGGACTTAGAGCTGTAGGTTTCAGTAATTCTATTTTCAGAGAAAGTAACTGATCTGAAACTAGGATATAGATATGATTGATGTTACTTCGTGACTTCTAAAGCTCTAATCTATGTCAGCCCTGCATCATAATAGTTGATTCTCTTAGGTAGGGGATAGGGCGTGGTAACTATGGAGAAACTGTTATACGTTTAGGATAAAAACGTTGTCTTCATTCCTAAGTTGTCACATTTGGTTCATGAAATCATAATGGTAGGCAATAGAACACTCAAAAGCTCGTTCTCGAGTTGCATGAGGGAGTTTGGGTTGCAGAGGCATTTCTGCGGCAAGGATAAATTTAAAGTCGGATACATCTGTCAGCCTGGTTTCATTTGGTTGGCTGCACACAGCACAATTTCAGTTTTTTTTCTTTTGTGTTTGTAGCTCTAATTATTGAATGACAAGAGTGGCAGTATTGAAATGATAATTAAGTTTGTTTTCATTATAGGAAGTAACATTTAACGTGAATGGTCACAATTGGTATTTATAGATATATATGCCATTGTGCCTTCAATAGTGGCTAGGCATGTTATTACTTTGTTCATTTTGTCATAATTGTCTTCATTACTTCTCGACACTCTGTTAACTGATCTCTCTCTCTCTGTCTCTGTCTCTCTCTCTCTCTTTCTTCTTTATCTATTTCAGCTGTATAGAATCATGAAAGAGCACAAGAATCCTAAGGTTCTCAGTGAAGGCATTTTATGGATGGTTTCTGCAGTTGAAGATTTTGGTGTTTCGTATCTGAAACTGAAGGTGTACTTAAGCTCCTTTGTGCAGCATTATTTTTTGTGGCGGTGGTTGCCTCTAAATATTTCCAATTACGGATTTACATGATTTTAGGTAAATTGTACATAATCTTAGGGATGAGGCATCATTGTGTGTTACAGGATTTAATTGACTTCTGCAAGGATATTGGTTTACAATCCAGTGCTGCTGCCACTAGAAATGCTACGATTAAACTTATCGGTGTTTTGCACAAATTTGTTGGCCCAGGTGATATATCCACTTTTTACTATGTCAGCTTGTATGACAGAGATATTTATATGGTCTTAACACTTCTGTCTTTGCAGATATTAAGGCATTCCTCTCAGATGTTAAGCCTGCTCTTTTAAGTGCTCTTGATGCAGAGTATGAAAAAAATCCATTTGAGGTAAATTATTTAGTATTTAACATACCCATCTCAATGAAATTTATTACTTTGATGTTTATCGTTTGTGTATTACCACCTGCAGGGTATATCTGCAGTTCCAAAGAAGACCGTGAAAATATCGGATTCTACATCATCTTTGGCTGCTGGTGGGTTGGATGGCCTTCCACGTGAAGATATTAGTGAAAAGGTCACACCTTCCTTGTTGAAGGGCCTGGAGTGTTCAGATTGGAAGGTGCATTTTTATAGAAGAGATAATATTTGAGTCTTAATTGTTCAAACTCATACCAGTCACTCTTGCCTTTGCTCTTTTCATTCTAGATTCGCTTGGAATCTATTGAAACTGTGAATAAAATTCTGGAAGAGGCCAACAAACGTATTCAACCGTCTGGAACTGGTATATTAGGACTTCTGAGAATAGTGGCCATTTTAATAATTTTCAGCTATATTTGTATGTTGATTTATATTTTGACTATTCCTCCCAGTGGAGCTGTTTGGGGCTCTAAGAAACCGCCTTCACGACAGCAACAAGAATCTAATTATGGCAACTTTATCAACTATTGGTGGTCTTGCATCTGCAATGGGTCCGGCAGTTGAGAAGTCAAGCAAGGTTCATTTTTGACAATGCAATTAAATTTATCTTGTCTTATCATCTCCCCATTAGATATGAGCCAGATTTTCTGTTCTATTTTTATGTGGTTTCTTGCAGGGTATTCTGTCAGATATCTTGAAATGCCTTGGTGACAATAAAAAGCACATGAGAGAGTGCACTTTAACTGCTTTAGACTCTTGGCTTGCCGCTGTTCATCTTGATAAAATGGTGAACACCCTTGCATTCTCTTGTCTATTATTTACTTTTTATTTTTGTTTTGATGGTATAACAAGAGTTTCTCTTCTTTAGATACCTTATATTGCAGCTGGACTAATGGATGCTAAGCTAGGTGCGGAAGGGCGCCGGGATCTTTTTGATTGGTTATCAAGACAACTTGCTGGATTGGCAGATTTTCCTGATGCTATATATCTTCTAAAACCTTCTGCCTTTGCTATGGCGGTATTTTTCTCATCATCTGTAAATAGACAGCATGGATTTCTTCATTTTTATTCTTTGCTTCTGTCTCAAGCACTTGTTACTGCTTCATACATTTAGGATAAATCAGCAGATGTTCGTAAAGCTGCAGAAACTTGCTTTAGTGAAATTCTAAGGGTTTGTGGGCAGGAAATGGTGCGTTGGTTGCAATTTTTTTTCAATCTCGTTCTAGTTGAAGTTCATTTATTTAATACTGTCTCGTGCATTTCTTTTGTAGGTGACCAAAAATTTAAAAGATATACAAGGAACTGCTTTAGCTATTGTTGTTGAACGACTTAAACAACATGGAACATTTCAAGGTATATAGTTTCTTTTCTCTGATCTACATCTACTTCATTTATTGCTAATGCTGCTTGTTGGCTCTCAGAAAATTTTGAATTGGGAAGAACAGTTTCAGTGGGTCTCTCATCCAAAAGCAGCTCAAAGATTGGAAAA
This sequence comes from Fraxinus greggii, assembly GCA_903798315.1. NCBI lineage: Eukaryota > Viridiplantae > Streptophyta > Magnoliopsida > Lamiales > Oleaceae > Fraxinus > Fraxinus greggii. Next base: position 12,314 of record CAIGRK010235437.1, on the reverse strand, counting down.
CCTAATGGTCATGGTGATCGTGGATCACGGCATGGAAGCAGAGTTGCAACATCAGTAAGTTTTCTTTTGGTTTAATCGCTTGGTTTGAAAGTAGAACATGAATATTGATTGAAATTATGTCTGTTTAGAGAACTATTCCTGCAAAGGGCTCAAGGCAAGAGATCGTTACGTCTGTTCAAGAAATTAACATACAGTCACAAGCTTTGTTAAACATCAAGGATTCAAATAAGGTACATTTCGTTTGTGTATGTCATATATAGCACGCACAACATAAAGTACTGCCTTATGCATGCTGCAGAAACGATCATCTAAGTTTATTTGCGCAGGATGATAGAGAGAGAATAATTGTTCGCAGATTCAAGTTTGAAGAGTTACGCTTGGAACAGATACAAGATCTTGAGGTTTGAATTAATTGGGTGCTTGTTGAATGATTTTTTTGTTGGTCTTCCTGTCATTATTTGGTTTCTTTCATCATATTAAATTTATTCTGCGATATAATTAAAGAATTTTGATACATTATTTAGGATCTTAATTTTTTTTGGTCTTTGTAGTAGAAGAGCATAATTAAAAAACATGACCATATGTTTTCCTAAAAATATCACGTGATAGACATTCTTGTCAATTTTGGGATCTGATTTAATTGGTTCATGAAAACATTACGAATGCTGATATGATTTTCTCTTGAGATGTATAAAATTGCTGTTATATTCTCATGAAATTTGTTTTAAACGTGTTATATGTATGTTCCACAGAATGACATTGCGAAGTATTTTAGAGAAGATTTGTATCGAAGGCTGTTAAACACCGACTTCAAGAAGCAAGTTGATGGGATTGAGATTCTGCAGAAGGTGCTTTTACTAACAAGTACCTGTTAATCTGAATATGGGTATACATTGGGCTTCCTGACTTTGCTTTCTCGTTGGCTTTCAGGGTCTTCCATCTATTGGAAAGGAAATAATTGAAGTTTTAGACATTCTCTTGAAATGGTTTGTTTTGAGATTCTGTGAATCTAACACATCATGCCTATTAAAGGTATAGAGCTATCATTTCTTAATCATTGGCATGTGAAAGATAATTAGACATATGATACTCATTCAATGCAGATCGCGTGCCACCATTGGTATACTCCAGTCTTCTGTGGTGTGATAATCAATATTATTTTAGTTATGTTGAAAACTGTTAATATATCTGATAGAATCATTATGTAGATCTTTTAATGCTTGTGTGGAAGTGGTTTTTTGAAAAACAGTTTCCTCCACATTCATTTTCAACCACATATTCTCCAAGAAAATATTTTCATGTTTTCCAGTAACTTTTCCCTACTTTTAACATTCTCCAATAAAATCACTTTTCAAATAATCTCTCCCACACAATGGCTTGGCAAATCAACTATCTCCTGTTCTTAAACATTTTTTAGGTTTTCGTTTAGTGTTTTGAAAGCTAAGAATATTTTTGCCAATAAGCCCCTGTTTGGGCTCCATTTTTGAAAAAAAATGCATTTTTCTCTTCCTTGTATTCACCTACACATTATCCAATAAAATAATACTTCACGAAAACCATAACTCTTTCTTATTTTTTAACCCACATCCTCCAATGAATCACTATTCCAAAATACAATTTTCTCCAACTCTATTTTTAATGGAGCCTAAACAGGGGTTAAATTTTGTACAAATTCAGTAAACTAAAATAAAGAATGATTGGTATGACATTCATGTGGTATGAATAGAGTAATTAACTGAATTGTTGTTTCTGTTTCATTTTGAATTAACTCGATTCATGTTCTTCAAAAAACGATTATAAGGTGCTGGAATTTCTTCCTGAGCTTTTTGAAATGTTGAGGAATGAGGGCTACACTATGACTGAAGCAGAGGCATCCATTTTTCTTCCTTGCGTGATTGAGAAGGTATAAAAGACATGAGCTGTTTCTATGGAAGTTCCCTTCGTACTTCTGTATTGGTCTATGCCTGCACATGAGGCAAATTACAGAGACTGCTCTCTTTTCAATTCTAAAGTTTTAGTTCACATTATTTAATTTGTTGTTGCCAGTTATGATGTTGATTCTGGTGTCTTGTTACTTTTTTCATATTTATCTCCAAAAGTGATTGTTAACACTTGGTGACATCAAAGTATCTGTTTGAACTATAAATATTTTTGGGCTGCAGTCGGGTCATAACATCGAAAAAGTACGAGAAAAAATGAGGGAATTGATGAAGCAAATAATTCACACATATTCTGCAGCAAAGACTTTTCCCTATATTTTAGAGGGTTTGCGTTCAAGAAATAATAGAACTCGGATTGAGTGTGCCGATCTTGTTGGATTCTTACTGGATAATCATGTATCTGAGGTATAATGTGAATTTTATATTAGATGTACTTTTCTTTTATGAACATTTTTATCTTTTGATTTCTTCTATTGTTTAAAGGTGCTTTTTTTTTTTTGTGTTCTTTCTACTCAGATAAGTGGCCAATTAAAATCCTTGCAAATCGTCGCTAGCTTAACGGCAGAGCGAGATGGTGAAACTAGGAAAGCTGCTTTAAATACTCTGGCTATTGGATATAAGATTCTTGGTTAGTTTTATCTTTACTACCGTATATAAGTGATGCATTTTCAGTTAATTTTTTTAATGTGGTATCGATATTTTAATCTTCATTTATATGGGATGCATGTGGAAAAATGAATCTCTGTATTAAATATTATATTGCGTGTCATCGGAAACTGATCATCAAGTCTTGACCATTAACATGGCACTACTCGCTCTAATGCTCGTTAATTTAAATTTTTATGGGTTAGGTGATGACATTTGGAGATACGTTGGGAAGCTTACAGAAGCACAAAGAAGTATGTTAGATGATAGATTTAAGTGGAAGGTTAGTACATACACGTGCCTTCTTTTTCCCGCAAGTTCTTTCTTCTTTCTCCAAATCATGGATGCATATCTTGTTTGTCAGGCTCGCGAGATGGAGAAAAGAAAGGAAGGAAGGCCTGGTGAAGCTAGGGCTGCTTTAAGGCGGTCAGTGAGAGAAAATGGGTATGTTAAAAGAATCAGGGGTCTTGCTATGTGTTGATATTCCTGATGGACCTATTCATTGTTTTGTGGACTCTTGTAAAAGATGCGATGTTTTCTTTCATGTTGCCTGTACCATTATAAATTGACAAACTGGAGACAGTTCTATTGCAATCAAGATGACCCGTACAGAAGTGTTGCATGTGTTTTGTTGTTCTCTTTCATCATATATATCATTTGTGACCAGGCTAGTGATATGTTCAGTGTCATGCTGTTATCCTTTTTGTTGACCTTTGCTCCCTTGGTAACAGTGCTTGTTTGGATTTCAATTTAAGCACATTATAATTTAAAAGTAAAACTAGGATCCACAACTACTACCCATTTGTTCCCCACTCATTTCTATCATTATAATTTCATTAACTTATAATGAAATTTGATCTTTTTTCTTCTATTTTTCTCAGGTGCATTCTTTATGTTTTATGGTTGAAGCATTAAATTACCTTTTATGGTCTATCATAATATAGATTCTATTATTTGGACAAAAAGGAACTAGCAGAAGAAGAGATGAACCGTGTCTCTCTTTATCAGTCTGTTGACTTGTAAGGATTTTTCCTTTTGAACTCCTATGATATTGGTTTTATGAATGCAGGTTTGATACTGCAGAGCAAAGTGGGGAAGTTTCAAAATCTATATCTGGCCCAATCTTCAATAGGTACCGGAGAATCTATGGCTCAAGCTGTTACTATGTGCACACGCTGCATGGAGGACTCTGGCTGAAGTAAATTATTAATCTAATTTGTGTGTATTGCTTGATAATTTTTTTTTACTTATAGGGAGAATTATGGTCATTCTGAAGATCAGATGGAGAGACATCTTATGCCAAGACCATATTCTGGACCTGTTGGTCCAGCTGACTGGAATGAAGCTCTTGATATTATATCACATGGTTCTCCTGAGCAGGTTTGCTTTGAATACCTCAATTTTTGAACTTTGGGATTTGCAAAGAAATGAAAAGAAATTCTTTATTGGGTGTTTATCATGATAAATGTTGTTGGCTGCAGTCTGTTGAAGGAATGAAGGTTGTGTGTCATGAATTGGCACAGGCGACCACAGATCCTGAAAGCAGTGGAATGAATGATATTGTGAAAGATGCTGATAGACTTGTTTCTTGCCTGGCAAATAAGGCAATTGCTACATTAATTCCTTATTTTAAACGCCATTCATGTGGTGCTTACATGGTAATGCTTTTAAATGCTCATAACAAGGGTTTATTTCAGGTAGCCAAGACATTTGACTTTAGTCTGACTGGCGCCTCTTCAAGGTCTTGTAAATATGTTCTCAACACTCTCATGCAGGTACATTCATCCTCTTTCCATCGATTCCTTCCCAATAATTTTCATTATGGATATGTTGGATAGAGAAACTCCAACCTGACACATGAATTGAAACATATTAAAGACTGATCACTAAAAATGTGAAATTCATTGTCTCGCTCAGTTTTCAGACCAACCCACATAAATTGGGTTGCTGAATTTTTGATCTTTCTGGTGCAGACGTTTCAGAACAAGAGACTCGCTCATGCTGTCAAAGAGAGTACTCTTGATGGTCTAATTACGGAACTGTTGCTTTGGCTTTTGGATGAACGGGTTCCTCGGATGGATGATGGCAGTCAACTTTTGAGAGCTCTAAATGTTTTGATGCTCAAAATTCTGGTATATTTGTTTCCTAAAATGCATCTCTTCTGTGGGTGCAAACATGTGCTTAATTTTTGAGATACTAATGTTTTGCCGTCTTGCCCAACTAATCCTGAGTTCAGGATAATGCCGACCGGACCTCATCATTTGTCGTGCTCATAAATCTTTTAAGTCCTGTCGACCCATCAAGGTGGCCATCTCCAGCAGTGAATGAGTCCGTAACCTCGAGAAATCAGAAATTTTCAGATTTGGTAGTCAAGTGTTTAATCAAACTTACTAAGGTGATTCTCTTTTCTTTTCCTTTCCTCGTGAAACTTGGTGGCTGCTGCCTTATCTCGCACATTTCACATCTTTCAGAAATGTGTTGCATCTTTCTTTTGAAGTAATATTACTAATACTTGCATGGGATAGGTTCTTCAAAATACTATATATGATGTTGATCTTGATCGTATCCTTCAAAGTATCCATCTATACCTACAAGAATTAGGAATGGAAGAAATACGAAGGAGGTACCTCTCAAAACTTTAAAGATAAATGATAGGATTTTGTTCCTTGTTTAATGAGATACCTGTTGAGTGCTGTTCTGAATAATTTCACAATGTCTACTAATTAAATGTTTTAACTGCCTACTGCCAACAACTTTTGAATTAACAAAAGAGCGGGAGCTGATGACAAACCACTTCGCATGGTGAAAACTGTTCTGCACGAGCTTGTTAAGCTTCGTGGAACTGCCATAAAGGGTCATCTTTCCATGGTCCCTATAGACATGCAACCGCAGCCTATTATTCTTGCCTACATCGATCTTAATCTTCAGGTACTTAGGCAAACTCTGGATAATACGTTTGTTTCCTGACTCGTTTTTTCTCATCTTGATCATCTTCAAACAAAATTGAGCAGACCTTGGCAGCTGCAAGAATGTTGACCCCTTCTGGCCCTGCTGGACAAACTCAGTGGGGTGATTCAGCAGCCAATGGTCCAGCACCTGCAACGCATTCTGCAGATGCCCAATTAAAGGTATTTATGCTTTCTTTGGCTCTTTTATTTGAATGTTTGATTTGTCCTGTCTAATTTGGTTTCTTTTGTTCATGTCCTGTCCTTGTAATTACCCTGCTTTCTCAAATACATTTTGTGGTGATGTTTGGATCTTACAGCAAGAATTGGCTGCAATATTTAAAAAAATTGGTGACAAGCAGACATGCACAATTGGTCTCTATGAACTCTATCGAATTACACAGTTATATCCTCAGGTAAGTTCCATATATAACATCCATCCACGATAAGATTGAACATGTTATTTCTTTTGAAATATTTTGGAGTCTGTATTTTATGGCGTGTACATTTTATCAAATTTCATTGACTAAATCTAGTTTCAGGTTGATATATTTGCTCAGCTGCAAAATGCTAGCGAGGCATTTAGAACATACATTAGAGATGGTTTAGCACAGGTCTGTATCTAATTTTATCTGTGCGCAGTTGAAGTTACGAAGGAAACAATTTCTCAATATTTAATATTAACTTCTATTGCAGATGGAGAAAAATGCAGCTGCAGGAAGGACCCCTTCGAGTGTACCTCTGTCGACTCCACCACCAGTGGCACTCGACCTCTCTCCAAAATACGGTCCTGTATCACCTGTAAATACAAATGATTCAAGAAATCTGAATGCTAAAGTTGAACCTACAAACTTCAGTTTACCACCATCTTATGCCGAAGAAGACAGGGCTGCCAATACCATCTCTGCGAGAGGTCCTTTGTCAGATCACTCTGGTTTACAGCAGAATTTGGGGGAACTAAGAAGTGACAGGTTATTATCTGGAGGTTAGTTAACCTGCAAATTGTTACTTGTTAAGTGCATGTTTCTCATGCAGTATTGTCCGAACTTAATAGTATAGTGGACAAGATTTTAACTACTTTCTTCCTTCATGATGACCATTGCTATCCAATCCTCCCTACCAAGCATGCATTTCTTGTCTTGTGTTTCTTTGGGGAATATTTAACTGACAGATTCACTTCGTCTGCAGTTTCAAGCGGTACATTAGATGCTATTAGGGAAAGGATGAAGAGCATCCAATTAGCAGCAGCTACAGTGAACCCAGATACTAGAAGTAGGCCTTTGGTACCCATGAATGGGAATGTAACCCACGGTCTTCCTGGTCATCCTTCTGTCACAGAAGGTGTTGGTACAGAGAATCCTATGCATGGTGGGGTCCTTCCCATGGACGAGAAGGCTCTATCTGGCCTTCAGGCTCGTATGGAAAGGTTAAAAACTGGGTCACTCGACCCTCTGTAGGATGGGATCTGAGTCAGAGTATTATTCTTCATGCATCCTGGTAAATTATGCCGTATGATGCTAATCTTGTAATTTGGGAGATACAACAGGGCTTATGCATTTTGAGCATTCGTCCCTCCACGTCATTCACTCGATCTTGCATAATTTTTTGGCTGATAACAAATGCAGAACTTTGTTTCCTGTAATGTTGCTGCAGAGTTTGTGAGCTTAGTGATATAGGCGGTGTGGTAAGACTTTTATTATGTTCATCCATATTTCTTGTATATTATAGTCCTAACTTTGAGCTGTTTGGCGCTCGCCACGATTCAATCTCATGCAAAAGCTGTTAAATTTGTTAGTTCATAGTAACAATTCCGAATTTGCCGCCCCCCCGACATGCTAATTTTACTGTCAAATTGTATTTTTACCTGGTCATTTATATTCTTCTCATGTATTCGACTTTACAGTTACTTGATCAGATATTACTTAAAGCTCAGTGGGGGAACTTGAAATCAGATATTACCTGGCCATGAGTTGTTATTTGTTTGGTGTACTTGAAATCATTTTTCTGAGAGCTTATTGACACAATTCCCTACCTATTAGATCCATTGTAAAATATCTCCTTACCTTTATGAATTGATGGAAAACAACCCCTGTATGAAACTTTGAGGTGTGGAAGATAATCTTTGAGCTGCGTAAAACCCTGTATCATTTTTGAAGTGCAATTCACTTCCCTACTGTCCAATTCCGTTAGGTTGGGTGTTGAAAACAATAAAAATGGTCAAAATGAAAAAGGATTAATTGGAAATGTGGTTTAAAACTTTTTGATTCTTTTGCAAATTACACTCAAAAACTATTTGTACCACTGACAATTCATTGCCAATTTCACCTCCACCTTCCCCTCAAAATTTCATTTTCTTCCCCACCCCAAACTAAAAACCCAGAAATTCTTATTGGTAGCTCCATGGGAAATCCTTCCAACAATCAATCACCAGCACACAAAGGCAAGTAATATTTTAGCGAGCCACAAATCACATATTCGAGCTCAGAGACAGGATTATTGCATTAAGGGAGCGGGTTGCCAGATTGAGCTTGAAAAGGTCAGTGACTGTAATGGCAAGTGAAGGGTTGATTTCTAATTGCTGCTATGGGTTTTAAAGGACGTCTTCCTCACTTAAGTTTCGTATTGGGATGTTTTCCGTCAATTTCAGAAGGTGGGGTATTCTGTCTATAAGCCTATTTTTGAGTATATTTTGATAAAAGTTAATAAAATGTGTGGTTGAAAAGTTGCAGATTCCATAAAATGTGTGGCTAAAACTAATTATTGATTTTGACTCAAATTTTTAGCAGAATTTTAAGTCAAACCAAACAAGGGCTAAACTTGTTGAATTGATATACCACGTCGTCGTTGTGTTTAATAGATCATTTCTCCTGTACAAATGTCTTACATATCGGCAATATTCTTTCATCACATCTAGAATTCTCTATCCAGCAGAGGAGGTCCCATTCCTCTCTTACATGTATTTGAAAATCCATCCATCCCCAATCCAAAACAATATTGGTTTGTTAGGTGACATCGACACGACGTGAAGGATAAAAAAGGTTAATATCTTGTTTGCTGTTAGTCTTACATATGAAAAATACAGTACATACTCATGGCAACTTGGATAAATTTATATAATTCTTGCATTAATACAAACACACACAAACAGGACATGCAATATAGCCTGAAGCTGATAATAAAAGGACAGCTTCAAACAATATACTTACATATATGATACGACAGCCACATGTGGACATGGACATTCATTACTCTCGTGACATATTTGGCAGAGTGGATCGAATAATACTGGATAGTATTAATTAAAGAATTAAACGATTCCACGTGTACCGCATACCAAATACTCGTCTAAGATTAGAGTAACCATCTGCAAGATTGAACTTGATCGACTTCTTTAAGGTTTGATTTCTGTATCATCCCATGACATATTGATAAGATCAGCTGAAGTTAAAAAATCGATGTCATTCCAATTATTCCAGTAGTAATTTGACACGTCTGTACTTGGACCTCCCCATGGAAATTCTATGACAGTGCTGCTTGTGCTTGGATTGACTGTTGTAATTGTTGATTCCTCCGCCGCGTCGAGGTGGTTTCCGGCGTAGTCATATGCATTTCCGGCGGGGATTAATAAAGATGATGAATCAATGTCAAAAGTGCTTAAACTTGAGAATTGAAATTCTTGGTTTTGGTTCTTTGGTGCTGATCCATTGTTTCCAGTGAGAGATCTCCCTGAAAAGCTGCTAATGTTATCGGCGGTACCAAAAGCACCAAAGGGAAGAATAGATGAGGTGGAGGGGTTGGTGGTGGGATTTGTGGTGGCTGCGCCGCTGGCTGTGGTGGTGGAACTTGCATTTGATGTCTTGACCCGTTTGTTTTTCCGGCCACCGCCGACAGGCACATTACGTAGAGTGCCACCTTTAGTCCAGTGCCTCTTACAAGCTTTACAGAAATGGCGAGGTTGAGATTTGTTGTAATTATTGTAATAACAGAACTTTGTGTTCGTTGAGTCACACCTTGGACACTTCAAAGGCTCTGACTGTTGGTGGCTCCGCCGCGTAGGTGGAGGCGGTTTTGGCAGCTCCGCCCCGTCTGATTGCACCAAACTCTGGGTCCAAGTACTTACACCCATAGCAGAATTCAAATTAGAAAAGAAAAGGAAAAAGACCAAGATTGATATATGAACAAGATATCGAAGGGATCAAACTAAGAAGTACGAGGAGAATTTAATTCTCTTATAAGAGAATGTAAAATGTTTTAATGTCGGAGATTGTATCTATATCTATATATCTATCTGTAACAACGACAATCACTCAAGGTTGAATGGTCCAGAGGGAGAGGGTGTCAATTATATAAAATAATTATGCCACTTTGTTTCCCTCCCTCTATAATTTTATATCAATGTATCTATAGCGCATGGAAGAATATTTAAGTGCAATTTTAAATAATTTGATTTATTGGGTGGGCTTATAATTTATTTATATATAACGCGCGGAAACCGACATGTGACTTGTGATAAAGAATTAATAGGTTGTCGTTTGATAAAGTTTTAGATGAAAGTTCTAACAGATTTTGATAAAAGTATTAGATTGTATGTTTAAAAGTTGATAGAAATTGTGAATCTGACTTTAAACTCGTTGTCGACGGGTGGAAGCCACTGCTGCTAATGTGAAGCCAATCGAATAGATTATATAATTATTTTAAAAAATATATATATATATATTTTTTTTATCATGAGTTTTGCACTTTAGTTTAAAGTAAATACATTGATTGAAAATTTTACCTTGTGCGACGTGCAATATATAGAGAAGAATGGGAGTGGAGTATTAGGATCCGATCCACGGTCTGATTCGGATTTTTGAGTACGCATATGTTTGGTCGGTGTAATGTCTGCTGTTGATTGGAAATCCTAATAGAGTTAAAATAAAGGTGGTGTAAGTATAGATTGCTAATAATAATAAAAGTAGAATTTGTTAGTTGATTATAAGGTAAATTACAGTTGTCAACACGTGATTCCTTGATTAAAGATTGTGATCGTCCTATGGCCCAATCCGTGTCATATATTACATGTAATCACATGATGTTCAACTTGGTGTGTTCATTGGCTTTGTGAATGTTTGCGTTTGGATTTTTATTTTTTTTTAAATCTACTCTAGGGAGAAGCCACATGTTGGTTTCTTTTGTAGAACAAGTTAAGTAAAGACGCACAGCCAAACATGCTCGTTTGGTGATGGTGTTGTGGGGTCTATTTATGTAATTGAATAATATTTTATGCGCGTTTGATCTAATGCTTGGTCACTATTCTTCATCATCACGGTTAGAGGCCATATTTCTAAATTTGAAAAGTATAGGAGAGAGGTCTTGGACCATGCTTCTTCGTCTAGGCTGTGAGGATGGTTGGTCAACCTCGTACACAACCATTAGTTGTTACACTAGGGCTGAGCGCAAGACAATAGTCAAGGAGCACGCGGTGTTGGAGTTGAAATTGTCAACTTCTTTGTCCGACCTACCGTGGATGGGCATCATCTCGTAGGTGTTGTCAAGGATAATTTCGTGACGATGGGTCACCATAGCTAAGCCCATATTCACTATGTTGGTGCTTCAACAAGGACAAATATGATTCAAAAGCAATATATGTAGTTGGACAAATAGACTTCTCGACTTAACTCATATTTCAGTTTCAGTGATAGGTCGTGGCTCTCGCAAGTTCGTCGAGTCGGGTGGGATTAGACTAATCTTCTCAACTGAACACCACTTGAATTATGTGATCGTCAAGTGGACAAAAGTATAATCGAAACAATATTATGACTTGAATTATGTAATCAAGTCATATCATGAGCATAAATGCACTCAGACTAACAAATTAAATCATTAAACAGCACAAAAATTAAGAATTTCGTCAATCGCATTCAATCATATCTAGCCCCCGTTTGACATCCATTAAAATGATTTTTTTTTAATTTTTTTTTTTTTTGGAGAAAATGGGTCTTGAAATAACGATTTTTTAAAAAAATGTGATTAAAAAGTCGGAAAAAAATTGGACTTACGTGTAAAATATTTTATTACGTAAATGTGTGATTGTAAATGAGTTTGAGAAAAAAAAAAGTTTTCATTTAATGGTTGTCAAACATGGGCATAATGTCACGTATCAAATGTAATTATATATCTTATAACGTGGGACCATTTATTTTGTTGAATATGATCTATGAAGGACATATCGACCCAACAAAATGTCACATTCATTGTCACTAGTCATTTCTTGAATTCTCATCAACGGTGCATGGAGGCCTATCATGTAGCCATATAGGTGCCATTAGAGTCGGCATTATAGTCACCACGAGAATCATTATGATTATATATTATATGGGGACAATGTTGATATAACTATACAAAACAGTTGATATAATTATACAAAATAATTTCATGAAAAGATGGCTTCATGGATTTATACTCCAAAGAAATCTACAAATGTCACGTCAAAAAGTCATTGAGCAATGAATCAAATGAAACAGCGTTATTCTCAATTGCACTAATGAATTTCATAATTATTTGTATACAAATATGATTGAGCAAAATTTATCGCTATTGACGTGACAAGAGAACCTTACTTATGATTCTCTACGACAGTTATATATTCAGAAAATCATACGGGTCTCTTTATCGAATTAGAAGTGAAAAGTTTTTGTTCTGCTCATTGGAGAAAGGAGATCAATTCTACCATTTGCAATACAACTCCGTCTATATATAAGTATTTCTCAATCTATGCCGTGTACTTCAGACTAACTTGATT
>CAIGRK010235436.1:0-11557 GCA_903798315.1 Fraxinus greggii | reverse complement strand
GAATAGTGATTGATGGGAAGAATCTGTGGTGAAAAAGTAAGGAAAATTTTTGGGTTTATGTGTAATATTATTTTATTGATAGAATGTGTGGTTGAAATGAAGAAAGAGAAAAAAATGAGAATGAGAAATTAAGTGGTGTCAAACAAGGGCTAAGTACCACTTACCTAACAACATGCAATTTCAACATATTTATTCTGCAGGGAAATGAGTGTATTGTCAATTCTTCACGCACATTAATGCTTTTAAAGTATCTTTTTTCAATCGGCTTCTAACCTCGGGCAGAGCCCTTTTACCCTCGCTAAAAGCAGACTCCGAAAATATAGTGGCGACTGGATGTGCTAGTAGGTCTTTTGCAATTGCAGAAATCACTGTCCATTGTCGTTCGTACTTTCGTCAGAAGTCAATTACTTCTTCTGAACTTTTTTTAATTGATGCATTACTAGGCATATGATGATTAAAGTAATCAAGTAATTTACTAGGTAATGCATTTGAACTTGTGTCCGATGTTTGATTACATGCGATAGACATACAACTACTTGAAGAACCTATTGCATCACATCTATACATATTAACACCTTCAAATAAATTTAATATTTCAGTTTCGTCTTCTTCAAAATTAGCAGGAGAAGTAGGTGCAGAAGATGCCCGACTAATATTTGCACATATTCGTTGTATGTATGATTTATATATTTTACGTAACTTCATTCTAAATTTCTATAAGTAAATATGTATGTTAAAAGTTAAAGTTTTTAAAATCTGATCAATTACATATTTAGTACATAATAAATTGTATCAAGGGTCCATAATGCATCCCAAAGGAAATAACACAAGCAAATCTTCCCAAAATTTTTTAAACTTTAATTTTATAAAAAATATAATTTCATTAAAACTGGAGTCCTTTTTGTATTTATTAAAAAGCCAGTGCAATGATATAAAGACATTCAAGCACCGTATAACTAGTAATATTGTACACTTCAGATAAAATATATGTAGAGTTATAAAAACATGTTAAAAATTTTTTAATTTTAAAAGTTAAAAGCTAATCAAATTCATTCAAAATAGTGTCATCATTGTTTCTAATATGTCTATTGTTATGAAATTCAGTTATTAAATATTCAAATCATTCGCAAGATTTTAATAATAAGTAAGTCGAGTTTATCTATATCCTATGTCACTAACAAATGTTGTCGTATTCGTCACCCCAAATTCAACAGAAAATTCCTCGAAGGTTTGTTTTATATTAGGTTAAATCGTGATATATATTAGTCCATTCCCAATTTTTTTGAATTTTCAATTTTAATATGTTTCAGATCATCATAAAATTAAATTAAAAATATGATACACTATGAAATAATTAAATAAATAACCACCGAAATCATGTTGCAGTACCACACACAATTTATCGATAATTGGCTTATTAACACTAGCGTTGTCAAATGTGAAAGAAATTTTTTTTCTCTTTCAATGATACTATCTAATAATACTTATAATAGCGTTGAATATATTGTTAGCACTGTAAGGGAATTCAATTATTTTAAAAACAATATTTTTTTATGCAAACACGAAAGTCGGTCTATGCTGTGTACAGTTGCAGCTATATAACTTTTTTAATTAATCATTTCCCATAAATCGGAAGTTAAAAATATAACACCATCGTACTTTTACAAACCATCAATTGTTTCTTTGTATTAAAGAAAATATTCTATTGTATCGGAACAAATAGTATTTCTACTTATATCAACGTATTTCGGTTGAAAATATTCTTTTACGTAGGAATATAAACGTTGATTGTCCTCTATTGCTAGATGCATTTCAGTACCGACAACGAACTTCACCACTTTCGTTTAAATTTTCTCCTCTGAATACATCCACGCGCAAAGCATAGTAGAAGCAGAACCGATAGTTGGACTACCAGATTGTAGTTGCATTTAAGAGGCATCAACATGCTCATGTTTGACCGCACATGCTTTATAGTGACGGTCGAGGTAGTGGTACCAATGCCCTTTTACTATATCAATCGTGTGTTGACAATGTTTACATACTGCTTTAGATTATATGACTCCGTCAACCGTACGATCCATTGGAATTAATTTATAGTGATCCCAACATTTTGCATTTTTTTCTCCTCTAGCTTCCCTTTTACATCAAGAATATCCAATTCCTCTTGTTCTGCTTTGGGAACATCAACATTATCCAAACCGATTGGATTACTATTTACGTGAGCATCAAAACTGGAATATTTTCCATCGTTGAGACTGGCAAATTTCTTGTGAAATTGATTTTGTGGCATCACATGTGATTCACCACTGATACCGAACAAGTCCTCAATAAATTATTGTGGATCCATTTGTGATGAATTGATAATAAATGAACTTGAATGAAGATAAAATAACGAATGAATGTGTGGGAATTAGATAATTATAATTTATATGAATGTAAATTGTAGTGACAATATGTATAAAATATAGGTATAAATAATAGAATAAGTATTGTTTAATGTATATTATAGATTTACAGTAAAATAAATAAATACGAGTATGTGAAGAAAGGAAGATGTAACTTGTAAGAATATAATGAATATTGAAATTGAAGGTAGTAGAATGTAGATAGTCGAATGTTGAAAAGAGTAAGAATTCGTGTTGTTGTGTGAAAAAAATGTTAAGGTGGTAGGATATTTATATAGGCAAAAAAAAAAAAAATCAAAAAATTAAAATCAGAGGACCTAACGACTACAAATAATACTTCAGTCACCGTTGCTGACAATGGTCACTAAACTATTTACAATGATCAAAGCGATCACTTAATTTTAAAAAGTGATCGTTTTGATCACGGTAGCCTGAAAGCCAGCTCGTGGGCAGGCTAGTCGAGAGTCCACGAGGCGAGCCGAGCAGATTTGGCTCGTCTAGCGAATCTGCCAGCTTGACTCGTGCTGAGTTCATTGAGCAGCCCATGAGTGGAGCTTTAACGAGTTGAGCTATCGAGTTGACGAGCCATTCAACTCGTTTGACATCCCTAAAACTAAGCATTCCGTTTTGTTTCTCCAATTTTCCCATTAAGACAAGTAGTGTCTAGAGCATTCTACGTAACACATGCGTCACTAGTGACGAAATCAAATAGGATCTTCCCCATTATGTGGGCACGTTCATCGTAGTCCTGGATCACGTAATATTGGCTCACATTCAAAAGCCGAAGTCAAGCAGCCCATAATTAGTGATAAAATTACAATTGGGTCACTAATCTATTGGAAATATAGCGAATAGGTTCTAAATCTATTACTTTGACAGTTTCAGTCTTCAACCGTTTCTCTTTGTAGCATTTGAGTTTCTAATCACCCATTCTACTCTTATCTTCAATGACAAACTCATTTTTTTAACTAAAACCACAATTTCACTATTACGGTAAAGGAAAAAAATAAAAATAAAGGTACATTTATTTATTACGAGCAAAGGACAATCGTGAAAATTTTAGTTAAAATTGAAACGTAAGATTGAGAAGTCGAGACTATCAAAATATAAAACAGAGCCGTAGGGGACACTATAAAAAATATAAGGTAGGGGACCTACTTACTATGTCCCTATAATCCTAACCCCAGCCTACACCATCTGGCATCAAAATAGATGTATACATTATTTTTCAAATATCAAATTATTAACAGTGTTTTAAAGTTTTATTTTTTCTAAACGTGGATTTTTGCTAATGGAGTGTAATGATTCAGGGCATTGTGAGGATTTTACATGAAAGAAATCTCTGATGTTCCTTTCGTTTTCTCCTTCTTCTTTTTTTTTTGTCTTTTTCAATCTCCTTTTTTCCATTTTATATCTACTTAACTATAATAAGAGCATTACTCGAAAGACCAGTATAAAATTACAATCAAATTGATGAAAACTATCTAGTGGTTACCAAAAATGCAACAAAACGAAAAATTGGTAATGGCATGTCAAAAAACGAAGAAGCTTGTAGATGAAATTGAAACAAGATCAAAAGGCTGGGACATCTGGTACAATTTCCCCTAATTACGTGAATCACTTTATTCTTTCTTCCATTCGTCACCGATGACGGTAAAATCTCCCCATGAATAATTATTTATATACATTTGCAAGTGCATGGAAAAATTATAATTAAGCCCGATCATCATTTTTCGGATTCTCTCAAGAATAGCAATGGCCACTCCGTAAATTCTTCCTTGCTCATCTGAATTTATTTCTTCTTTCGTGCTTGAATTTTTCTGGGATAATTATTTTGTACTGATTTAAACTCATCGTGTTAATTTTATTTTTTGCGACTCGATTTTTTTAATTAAATAGTGTAAAACTTCAAACGCGGTGTTAGATTTCGGACGGAGGGAATACATGAGCATTGATCAATTTTTATGTATTTTCAGAATTTGTGAATTTAAAACGTATAATGATGTTTATTAATAGAGATGTTTTGATTTTACAGAAGCGTGCAAGAGGTTCTTCCTCCATCGTTGGATTCTACATCTAAGCCACCGCCTCTGTTTGATGGAACCACCAGGTACTATTTATAAATTTGTTCTTTGATAAAAATAATCCCATGAAAGGTTAAGAGGGTATGCTCAAGAGTCAAGACTAAAATCAACTAAATAAATTTATTTCCTGTTTAATAACTTGAGCTTTGACACTTAAATTTAGTTTTTAAAATTCCATTCTTCAACAAATTTAGATTGGAATTTTTTTTTTTTTGAAGGTTGTACATCAATTACCAGTGCCCATTTGCCCAGCGGCCGTGGATCGTCAGGAATTATAAGGTCTGTGGTTAACTTATCTTTCACTGTGCTTGTTTAATATTTTTTACTGGAAGTGTTGTGACCTTGATTTTACTTGTGATTAATCCTAATATTAATTACCTGAAATGTTTACCCATAGTGTTCCTATTGGCACGGGCCGCGGAGTGCGAAGCTTATAAGAGCATATTCAATGCAACAATGTATATTCTTGTAGATTTGGTAATAAAAATGGGATGGAGAAAAGAACATCTCCCATGGGGCCGTGGATTGAAACTAATTGTGGGCCTATGTACAAGAGAAAGCATTTAAAGAAAGATTGATGATAAATTATAACATTTTAAATGGACACATCCTCCAAAGATAAATTATGAAAAATTAAGTGGAGGACGTTTTGCTCATCCTCCACCTTTTTCCATGCCATGTAAGCATTTTGGGGTGATGTGGCACACTTTTTAGCGCACCCCTGTCCCATTAGAGATGCTCTATATACAAGTAGTATAAACTTGAGCTCTAGTGGAAGAATGACGAATGTTAGATTGTCTCTTCTCATGAGCCTCTGTAACTTGTAAAATATTAAAGAATTAGAACTTATGCAAAACATACGTTACTCTGCTGGAAAATGCAATGTGTTTTGACTGAATTGTTTTTTGTTTTAACATTCTGGTGCATAGGGTTTACATGACAAGATCAAACTGATCCCCATTGACCTCCAAAACAGACCCGCATGGTACAAGGAGAAAGTATATCCTCAAAATAAGGTAATCATTCTTGGATTTGCAGGGTCTCATGTCTTCACTTAGTATTTCGTTTGATTTCTTGCAAGAATAAGTGCTCTACGTATGGAATAAAAAATTACAAATGTGAGTAGTTCTCGTGATATATTCCACCAAAGTCTTCGGATGGTGGACTTACTACCCCGAGCCATGGTTGATGCGAATCGATGAACGACAGTAATAGTTTGCTTTTCTTGCTAAGTTGCTTGATATTTGTACTGTTAGTGTTGATTGAAAGGATTCAACCTACTTTACAAGTGCTAACATCAGCATATTTACATGGTAGAGACAACATTCTACCCTGCTAATGTATCTTATAAACTGTTATATAGGTGCCATCGCTGGAGCACAACGGAAAAGTTATTGGAGAGAGCCTGGATTTGATTAAATATGTGGATAGTAACTTTGAAGGACCAGCTCTCTGGCCTGACGTAAGATGCCAATTTGATGTGCTCTAGATAATCTTTTCTACCTCTCCCCCTTTCTTCTCCGTGCATCTCTGATAATAATGGAAACAATGCATAATGTGAAATTTCTCTAGGATCCTGACAAACAAAAGTTTGCTGAAGAACTGCTAGCCTACGTCGACACGTTCGTAAAAAATGTGTATGGGTCATTCAAAGGAGACACAATAAAAGAAGCCGGTGAACTTATAGACTTTTGCAAGTTCATTTCATGCACAGTTCATGGAGATGTCTTTGAATTATATAAAATCTGGTTGTTGCTGTGCCAGGTGCCGAATTTGACTATCTGGAAACAGCTATCCAGAAATTCAATGATGGGCCATTCTTCCTAGGCCAGTTCAGTCTGGTAAGTGAGTCTTCTTTGCCAAGGTGCATCTCTCCTTTCACCTCCGCTCAGGGGGAAAAAGTAGTATATCCACTCTTAAGAATTACAGCTCTATCTGGGTTGGATGTGATTGAAATTTAGGCCTTGCTTTAACGAATATACCCAATTTTAATGAGCATGTATTTATATTTCTTATCCAATTGGTTTATGTCGAGTCTGTATTCAGGTGGATGCTGCTTATGCTCCATTTGTTGAAAGGTTTCATATCTTTTTCCATGAAGTGTGGAAGTATGATATTACATCAGGCAGGCCCAAACTAGCAGCATGGGTCAAGGTACTTTTGTCTTAATCTTATTGATAATGGGAATAAATTGACTGAGAATCAATTTCATTATTTCTTGAGCATTTGATTATGAACTGCATTCTGCTGCTGTGCTTGCTGGAATTGGTTTAGCTTGTTATTTTGGGGATTGGAGTTGATATGAGTTTGTGTTGAAGTGAACATCTGCATGAACCTTGGCACCTCTAAGACTAGGTGTTTTCCTTTGATGTCTACGTTATGACTAAACAAAGTGGAATATAAACTGGACTCAAACGAAATTGAACCTAAGATTGAAGGAAGATAAAAAGAAATATAACATTTTTAGTAGTTTAACGAGCTTCCCTCCTCCAGGTCCTAATATTGGTGAGATATCGAATGGATGGCTAATGTTACACAATTGTTGACTTCTTCAGATTAATTAATGAGACGTACCAATGAATGAAGCCACTATTAAGACTTAAGTTTCATGATCTTGTCGTTGATGAATGTGACGATGTTTAATTTTTACCATCTCTTACTGTATTTTATCTTAAAAGTTCTAACATTTTTACTCTCTTCGGGCCTCGACCAGGTGGTGAGTTTTTATTTATGCACCTAGAAAATGAAAATGATGGTGCCTTGTTTTCGCTTATTCATCTTTATAATACTCCTATGTTGAGTACTGGATCTTGAGACGCAATTTTCCTTATGCAGGAGCTGAATAACCTTGATGCTTACAAGCCAACAAAGTGTGATCCGAAGAATCTTGTTCAGTTATATAAGAGCCGCTTTTTGGTAATTTCTCTTGCCCATTGGCTCTTTGTTTGCTTAGAGAATGGAAACTAACGTGCTTCATTTCCACATGCTGTTTTTTTTTTCCAGGCCCAAACCTAAGTCGTGATGTTGATAAAGGTGCTGCAAACAGGCGTATTCAAGTCGGTCTAGGCTCTAGCTATATGTTCGATATATTTTTCATTGTAGTAGACTAGATTGCATGGAATATACTTGGCTTGTAACTAATAAAGTGTACTTTGTCGAAAAGTACAGTAATATCATCTTTAAATAAATTTATTAGTTCGACAATATATAAATTTTCTTACTATTAAACAAAATTAATATTATCAGTGGAAATAATTTTGACACATCAGAAACACTAACGACCTGTTGAAAAGAGTAACCAGACTTGAAATTTTTTGTGGGATATTTTACTATAAGCTCCTGCAAATTCACGGGGATGAGTTCACCGGCACATGGCTAACATAACTGGGATTTGTAGGATTCCGAGTCTATGAAGCAGGAGTTATGGTATGCGATTTATGAGGATAAAGTTGAGTTAAAAGTTCTCACAATTCAAGAGAAATTCGCGGAATTCTTCTGAAGAATTTTGCAAATCTTATTAACATACAAATAAATATCCAATTCTATCATTACACTGTCATGTTTTATGGTTAGAATTGCAATACATTCTACAACTGTACAAAACCAAGCATCATGGAATCAACCTTGCTACATTGCCAGATAATTTTGCTACCTTTCTTGACATAATGCATTGGCCAGTTTAACAAACAGTCAATAGTGTCATCCAATCACTTGTTGCCACATATCAATCTATCATCCAAGATGTTAAAAATATCTGGCAAAGTAGATTAATTCTCATGGAATAGCCCAAGATATGCTAGAAAATTGGAACCCCCACACAAGTCACATCATAAAATAGCCTATACATACCAATTCAAACCAATACACGATGTACGAGTCGTGAAGTACCACCTTCTAACAAAACTGACGAGAATAAAGAACCTATTTCCACAGAGTCGTGAAGTTACCACCTTCTGACAAAACTGATGAGAACAAAGAACCCATTTCCACAGCATGTAATCAGTACGTGTATGTGACTAGTAATTCTTGAAGTAGCCTTCAGTGCTACCTCATAGTGATCTTTTGGTATGTTCTCTCTCAAATCCGGTACCACCACTTTGCATCTCGTCGCCATCTCGTTTTGTCCGAGGCGGAGTAGGAGGTGCCCAGCGGGAATCCTGGATTGGCTGTGTTGTAGGTTCGTATTTCTGTGAAGCGAGATAAGTCAAAGCTGTGACAACATCTGCGATCGCAGGTCGCATGTTAGGTTGGTCCTTAACACACATAGCTGCAATAGAAAGAGCTTGGAACAGGCCCCTTGCTGGATACTGCCCATGGAGCATTGGATCAGCAATCTGTGAGAATTTCCGCTTATCCTTGAACAAAGGCCTTGCCTGGTACAACACCAACCAAATTATGTTTTCGGAAAACCAAAAGAATCTTAATTAAACAGAGGTCTGCTCATTTTCGTTTTCTTTAAGGGTGTAGTATGAGATTGGGAGGTGTCACAGGGTGGGGGGTGTTTACTTATCTTTTATTTCTTCATTTTTTAGTGTGTGAGGGCAAATATGTAACTTCATGCCAGCTTAAAAAAATTTTTGGACGAAAACCTTCATTTGTGACCAGGGGCTCTAATATATGGAAGGTTAGAGGCAATAATATCAAGAAACACAGGTTTGAGAGTAGACGTGCAAAAGAGGGTCAAGGTTGGACAACATGTCCACAAGTTAGCCTTAAATATACTGTCCAAAGTTAATGGTGACATATCACAAGGCTAGAGCGATATTACAAGAATAGACCGACATGTTTGCCAAGCTTTTTAGCAAACTTTAATAATGTTGTTAGCGTATTAAATTCATGACTAGATATTTTCCTCATTTCCCACATTGATTTGATAGCTAGTGTATACTAAAGTTCCATTATAAAACACTCCGCAGCTTCTGACCACTCCAAAACCATTTCAACAAAAAAACTAAATAAAATTCAGCTAAAATGAAAATATATGATAAAAGTGGAAAGGAATCTCACCCATGCTACCAGATTCTGCTCTTTACCAGTTTTTGAATTTTCAATGGCTTTTTTGCCTGAAATAATCTCGAGAAGAACAACCCCAAAGCTATAGACGTCTGATTTAAGAGTCAGTTGTCCAGTCATTGCATACTCTGGTGCACAATACCCGTAGGTTCCCATAACCCTTGTGGAAACATGAGTGTTATCCCCAACTGGACCGAGTTTTGCCAACCCAAAATCAGATAGCTTTGGATGGTAGTCCTCACCAAGCAAAATATTCGAGCATTTCAAGTCGCGATAAATAACAGGAGGGCTAGCTTTATCGTGTAAATATTCCAACCCTTTTGCCGCTCCAGCGGCAATTTTCATTCTCGTGTTCCAATCAAGTAGTTTCTTACCAGGGATAGGATCTGCAAAGCATTACAAGTTTAACTATCTGAAGCAATTCTAATAATGGCAAACTACGAGCACGTTTTGCGAAGTTTAAAAGTTTACTTCTAAGTTAACAAGTTCAAAAATAATGAATTTCTTTATTGGCTAAAGTAGGAATTAGCTACCCATATCCACAGAAAGGCACCAAAAAAAAAAAAAAAAGTTACTCTCCAAAAGAAAAAAGGAAAAAAAAAAAAATAAACTTTTTTACGTGAAAGTAGGAAACAATTTATACATATCCATAATCCAGACCTATTTGAAAACAAAATATTACATAGTGCTAGTTTAGGAAGCTTAAAAAGCTGCTGTCAACAATTAATTCTAAGAGCACATTTCACGGGATTTACAATTTCTATCAACTTTTACCGAAATCTGCTAAAACTTTATCAAAAGCTTTGTCAAACAACCCCTTAATAACTTTTATTTATTTTTTAAGCTTAGCCATACATGATCCACATATTAACACCAAATGTGTATACCATGAAGATGGTCCTCCAAAGATCCGAGAGGCATGTATTGATAAACTAGAAGTCTCTGATCTCCATCAGCACAGTAGCCAATTAAATTAACAAGGTTGGTATGGTGCAGTAGACTCAACATCAACACTTCAACAAGAAATTCATGGTTACCCTGCAGTCCACTGCGATCCAGTTGCTTGATCGCAACAACCTACAACATATAAAAACGTCAATACTCTAGTATCAACTTTGAGGCTAACTGCATCAAATGCACTGCACTTGACTTGTCAATAAGGTTGAATCTGACCTCAATTAGAAATGTATTTAATGCATGAAAAAGTTCAAGAAAAGTATTAACTTGTTAGTGAAAATAGGGTCACTATGGAATTGTGCGTAAATGCACATACCTGGTTGGAGCTCCCCAGACGCCCTTTGTATACTCTACCAAAACCTCCCTCCCCTATAAGGCAATCCCTACGAAAATTCCTAGTAGCAGCTGCCAATTCGCT
Organism: Fraxinus greggii; assembly: GCA_903798315.1. NCBI lineage: Eukaryota > Viridiplantae > Streptophyta > Magnoliopsida > Lamiales > Oleaceae > Fraxinus > Fraxinus greggii. The sequence continues at coordinate 680 of CAIGRK010235436.1, read as the reverse complement.
AAATGTGAAAGTCTTAGCCGCAATTTGATTGGATCCTCCATCTTTAGTAGCATTCTTCAAGTTATCTGAAGACAAAAGACAGATGATGAATGCAGAGAAAATACAAAAGAATATGATTGAAAGCAAGCAAGAAAATGAAATTTAACTTGTCAGAGTATTGAAACCTTTTCACTTAACGAAAATATCAACTAAATGAAGAGAACTCACGTATCAACACCAACGATTCTCTCAATTAACAATAGCATTTCTTTTCGCACTAGTTCGGCATATTAACATTCCATTTTGGTGCTAAATTATCATTACCACTGAGAGCATGTTTGGCTAAGCTTAAAAAGTAAACTTAGAGGTCAACAAGTAAGTTTTAAAATCTATAATTGTTTTTTCCTGGTTCAGACGAGTTTGGGGGTGGCATTCACCAGTTCAACCTGTTGATTTCCAAGAAATATTCTGTGGGTAGTCTACTTCAACAAAAACTTGAAATTCTCATCAAATATCAATACCGTATGATCACTCCACAACTTCATCTCTCGTATCAAGTCAATCTAAGCTAAATTAGAACAATCAACCCGAAGATAATTCTTCTAATTTCCAATTGAATTTGATACTTGACTAAAAAAATGGGAACGACCTCGCATAAGGTTTCGAGTTTCAACTAGCTCAAATGTACTCGACATCATATA
>CAIGRK010235435.1:0-12393 GCA_903798315.1 Fraxinus greggii | reverse complement strand
TTTTGTAAAATGTAATTTTTTTTTTTTTTTTGGCAACACGATGTTCATTTTTTCCGAATACTGATTAGAGGCCTAAGATGAATAAAATGCGATTAGACTACAAGGTCAAGTTTCACGCATAAATATTGTACGGTTTTCAAAATATTGATAAGCACTTACTGTGGAAATCAAGTAAGCTAAACCGCTCTCTTAAAAATTGAGAACTTAACATCAACATGGCCTATTAGGTCAATTTGTTAGAGCGTCGTGCTAAAGGTAACAGGTTAGTGAGCTGCATGGGCCATTTTTAGATTTTTGTCATTCGTTGCTTATAATTATTTTGCATGGCTATTATCATAACGATACCATTCTACCTTCCTGACCAGACTTGTCTTAGGAGGAGGTCTGGGCGTGGTTCGATTCCGATTCCATGGAATCGAAATTGAAACGAAATCGAAAAGCAAATGTTCTTTTATAATGGGATCATTTCGTTCCATTTTTTAGTATTAGAACCAAACTGGAACTTAATGATTCCAGTTCTTTTCGGTTTAGTTCCGGAACTAAAATTTTGAAAGGAAAAATAAAAAAAAAAGTTTAGTGAAAAAAAAAAAATTTGAGAAAGGGTTGGTTAATTAAGTCATCAAAAAATATTTTTTAAAAGAACCTTTAAAAAAAATTTGAAATGGTTCTAATGGTTTCGATTCTTGATTCTGGTCTACAATCAAAACAAGAATTGGAATCGACTGTTTCTAGGATCCAACAATTTAACCATTTCAAAATAGGGATGTGCTTGATGTACATAATATATGTACATAGCCAAGCATTTTTCTTTAAAATTTACTTAGAACCAAATCAAACAGAATTGGTAGATTCGATTATGATTTGGTTCTAATTGTTCTAATACTTGTGTAATGACAGTCAAGAAATATACGAACCATCAAATCTTGGCATTCGTAGTCACAACTCCCTTTTGAATGCATCCAACATGCTTAGCATCAAATTATGTAACTATAATATTATTCAGCATCGTACAATCTACCTATACTAGATCAAATCTTAATACACGACGTTGAACCTGACAAAAGAAATCTATTTTACAAGTCTAATTCTTTTCAATCAAGTATACCATAAGCGTATGCGTATGTTTTTAACTAATATATGAATGTGATACAAATGTGTCAAAAATAAAAGTAATGTTATTAACGGGCATTGTCTTTCCACTTGGCGCTCCACGGGACTTAAAAAGGCCCAACATTCTACTTAATAATGTTCATTTTTAATAGAATAATGTTATTTAGAATTACAATAATTCCTCTTGTACAGAAATGTTTTTTCTGTCAAGACAGAATACTCACATGGGAGTGGATCCCATGCGAATAAAGTATTATTATAAGAAAATGAGGCCCACCCCATGTGTGTATTCTGTCATTTTGGCAGAAATTATTTTCTGTAACTGCAGCAACGTTCTTAGAATTATTGGTGGTACAAAACTTGTCTAAGTATGTAATATGCTCAATTAATTGTAAAAATATGTGACTAATTTAATTTTACTTTTTAATTAATATCACTTAGTGTCACGAACACTATTTTTTTTTTAAAAAGTCAATTGGGTCGATTAGGTCATGTGAAACTACCGCATAGTCGGTTTATTATGGATCATATTTATGAGTAGCATTATTCTAAATTAATGTATGCCATACAATTCCAGGTGTGATTCTAGCCACTAATCCTTCTTCTACACTCTTGGCTACGAGGAATCCATTACTTAAAAAGAGGTCCATGTTAGATGGTCCATGTCCTTTCTTTTTGCTACATGATAGTACAGGTCAACTGCCAATAATACAATTTTTTGCATTCCCTAGTTATAATTTTTATCATACGTAGATTCAACCATGCTACATGTACACTCTTACGTACATTTTCCCCTACACTCTAACACATGTCACTACCATCACCTTTGATTTTCCTAACAATCTTTCTCTTTCCAGTCTAGATTATGCCACATAAAGGGGTGTATGACTAGACGTATACAAGAATGAATATCTAACATAATTGATTTAATTAGCTGCACAACCAAGGACTTGTCTTTTCTTCTAACAAGCAATAATACACACTTTTTTGCACTACAAGTGAAATCTTTAGATAACGTAAAACACAAACAAATTTATTGCATACTTTCCATTAACGAACAATAGTTTGTTTTAATATCGGTATAGAGCAAATGATAGCCATTTATTTAAAAAAAGAATGGAAAAGGAAAGGAAATTGAAGTGTCAAATCCAACATGATTAAAGCAATTTTTACACGTTGAAATATATTTTCAACCAACAAAACATTGCATTCCACGAATCAAAATCCCACTAAGGCACTCAGTTAATACATCCAAATCTTCAACAAGAACAACATTTCTAGACAGAAAACTAGTATTCTTGAAGTAACTCACACGATTCTCCCACCATAGTTTCCCTTTTTCCATACCGACTCTTCCTATTCTAATCTGATCATCGTCCAAACTGAGATATAAGCTTAGAAAAGAGACATGATAAGCAACAAAATTCTTGAGGATTCTTGAATTCAAAGATTGGTAGATTAGGTTCAAGAACTTAGTGATGGGTTTGATGCAGAGTTTGAAAATATTTAGAATTCGATTCAAAGGCTATAAAGAGTTTGCAAACAAGAGAAGGCAATCATCATCTTTACTTGAGGTGGTTGTGTCAATGTAGATCCCTTGAAACAAGTCACAACTCACATGGCCATGGATTCCGTGCCAGGTTCTGTAGGTACGAGTGCAAGCTTTGCTCTGAGACTTGGCCAGGCTATCTTCTCTTCAGCTTCTCTTTTCTTCATGTCTTTTGGGGTTGGGTTCTACAGCTATACAGCCTTTTGGTAAATTTTAATACTGATACAACTCTTTCTGCATATGCATCTTTGCATGTAGATTTATTTCTCCATCTGCGCCAGCAGTTAGCTTCTGTTCTTTAACCTTATGATCGGCAATATATCTGAAAGAAAACCATTAAAAATCCATCAGATATAACTAGAGGGGTAAATTTCAGGACATGATCCTCTGCAATAGGTTAGCATGCAATTCCTGATATTGAATGGTTAAAGATCATTGTACATGGCTATATGCGCGTTTAGCACAAGACACGTACCGAGCAACAAATATGCAAAACCTACTGTATAAAACACCAACATAAATGGAGAGAAGTACTATAGGGAATCTGGTCCCACAAAATTATAAGAATCGTTCCAACTTGCTTTATGTATTTAACGAAATAGTCGTACATAAACAAAACCAAGGCTAATATTATGGCAAAATAAGGTTAATATAATTGCAGCAACTGAATAAAAAGCTCACTTTCACTCGTCAAATTTTATACTAGTAACAGCATGATACAGCTAAGTTGTATTACCTTTTCTGGTTTTGGGGAGAAACGCCAGCCAACTTATTATTTGTTGACTCAAATAAGATATCTTCATTTGAAAAATGCAATAAGTTTTCTTCTGTTTCCGCATGTTAATATACAGCTTCTTGGTAACAATCATGGGATTGGTCATACCGTGGAGTTTCACTCTGGCGATTCTTGATGGATACTCCATCCTAGTTAAATGCTCAATTCGTCAGTCGGGAATATTGCTGGTCATTGTTATAGGAGACTCGGTAATTCCTGTTTTTTGATACTTGTACAGAGATGCAAGTAGTTTTAAAGGATAACTAAGTTCATGTTCAATACATAGGTCTTGTCCATTCTCACATTAGCCGCAGCCAGCTCAAGTGCTAGTATTGTTGATCTTCTGCTCAGAGCCAATGGGTCGTTTTGTCCTCCAAAGCTATGCATCAGATATCAGATATCTGCCGCAATGGCATTCTTGTCATGGCTTCTCTCCGTGGCTTCTTCTCTTTTCAATCTTTGGCTACTTCCCACTCTATCACAATAAGTTCTCTATCATCTAAAAACATGGGATTTTATAGTTGGTGGTGAAAATGGTGCTTCTGCAGTTAATTGTTGTACATATTTGGCGCAGATATTTTTAAAGAAAATATTTTTATACAGTAAATAAAGAAAAAATGTGAATTAAATTTTGTTTCTATGCATCAAAGAAATTTTGGTGCATGTTTCCATGTCCCTCTCTCCATACAACAAGAGGCATGAAGACAAACATGTTTGAATTGCAATGTAGTCACCAAAAAACCACAAGTCTTGCAGCAATTAGAGGAGAGTGATGCTAATATCCTAATGATGAACACCCTCACGGCCCCATCCTGGATAAATGTAAATATGCAAATTCTTTTATCTAGAAGTTAGAACAGCCGTGTATGACTTAAGTCACATGGGAAATACAATTTCTTGTCCAAACAAAAGCTCAACATAACAAGCTCAATGAAAACATATCAAAACATACATGGGAAACCCTTTATTCTTTTGAAAAGTAATCTGGACTTCTGGTCATGGGAAATTCCATTTTAAGACTATACATTATATGCTAATGATGAGAAATAGTCATCTCCATATTTCTTATTGCATTCAGTCTTTTGTGCTTTACGCTTGCAAACCCTATTGTTATGTCATGCAAGATTAAGTGAGAAACATCCAATTTGCAGATTTGCAATAAAAGTTGCCTCTAATGAACATAAAACAGATCATAACCGGATTTTTTCTAAGTTTCATCAATTACACCAATGAAAAGAGTTTTCGTTTTAATATTCTGGACACAGAGTACCCAAATTCCTTTTACTATGAAGGAAATTACGAAAAGTACTAATGACACCAAATTTGGGGATCACAGTGTACATTCTACTGTATAAAAATGTGTCTAGGAGCCTATATTGATTTAAAGTGGAGCTCCCAAATAAATTATTCTACGATCTAGCACCCAAGGCCAGGCTGATCAAACCTGTCCGTTTTGTGGGATTCTGCAAGTGATCCATAAGCATCAGCCCAGTACAACTATACAACATATAAATGCCAACAATAGACACGTTATGTGCTTAGCTTCTATGGAAACCTCTGGTCCTGCCAATCAACACCAGCTCCACTACCAATCTCGGCATCTTCCACATATTCTAAAGAGTCAAACCTACATAATTGCAATGAGAACAGCAAGTAGAACAGAAGATGGTGGATCCAAGATATGTTGAAGAGTTAGAATCTCTACTATAAAAATAGATTAGTTCCCACTAGAAATGCCATTTGGCAGGAAACATGTATGAAGAGAAGCAGGATATCTTGTCATCAGGAGTTTTTTCCACAGGTTAACGAAATAAACAACAGAAATCTTGCAAAGGTAGAAAAATATATTATCATTGTTTTCGAGCTTAGCTGACTTAACCAGAAGTATCTCGAATTAGTTGATAGTAGGGGGGAAAAAACTGAACAGACCCTTAACATCCAGAAGGAGAAGCATTAGTGCAGGGACAACTATCAAATTAATGAACCATGAAAATAATTTGACCACATAGCTGGTAGAGATTGTAGTGCTTTATTAAATCACAAAGAAATTTCTCCTCAAACCAATATAAGCAGCGGACAAGGGGTTTAATTATTATGTGCAAGCAGGCACTTTAAGCTTCACAAATACCCACATACTGTTAATGTTATATTTAGCTAAAAAAAAAAAGGAAACAAAAGTATTGGTAGCTTAATGAAGAGCTTGGATGCATACCCTCAAGCGGTTCCATAACCAGCTATGGAAGTGAAGGAATGATGGCTAGAATTGTACTAAATTATTTTATGAACCAACATAAAACTTAAAATATATACATTACAAGTGAATCAATAAAAATTGCCGAACAGAATAATTCAAAAATTATTATTACCTTTTTCAGGTTCATTGAGTGAGTGGGGTTCAAAAAATACTGAAAGGTGACATGTTAGAGTTTTTACTCATTCGTCTTGTTATCATAAAGTGGCACGAAAGTTGGCTAGGTTTCGAGAATCTAGAATATACATTGAATCAACAATTTGCCGGACGTTCATGCATGCATCCAGCATTCACAAAATATGACAGATAAAAGCTGATAACATTTTGACCTCTTCAATAATCATATTATCGATTTTGTACATCAATTTAAATCCAATTCATATTGGCCTATGAAATATTCTAACTGCAAATAATCACCTGAGCGGTTGTTTATCCAGAAAAATAATTTGGACCAAGATCTAGAAGATCACCAGCAACTTAACTTGCTTCAACAAGAAGCTTGCACTTTCTGGCAAAATGACTCTGGTCAAAAGTGCTGCAAATGATGTAAACTGGAAGAATATCATATCAATTTCTCCTCCCAGGAAATTTACTTGTTGAGCATTTCTTTCCTCAATTTACCAGCCATTGTTTCATTACCACGTTTCAAATACCCATCAATAAAAGCGCCACATGTCTCCGAATCTGTTTGGTACCTTTTCCCTACCATCTCTGCCTGAAGCCTTAAAGCATCTTCCATCTTCCCCTCCTGACAGAACCATTTTATCAGAATTGATAACTCTCCTTCTTCGGAATAACATCATGTTTCCTAGATAGAACCATCAAAGCATCCATAGCAGTAGAATAGTTGCCCTTATCGCAAATTACTCTAATAACTGCATCAAACCGTCAAACTCTCTGGATCAATACCTTCCTTGCAAATGTCCGTGTACAACAACATTGCAGAATCAGCATCCTCATTCTTACAATATCCATTTATGAGATTCTCAAAGCAATATAAGTACTCTCCACACACTCATTAGCATGTCTGTATAAATCTCTTCGGCCCTCCCAATCCCGCTAAACCCATCAATAAGTGTATCATAAGCCGCTGCATCACGCTTCACATCTTTATTCTGCATCCCCTCCATGGCCTCATGGCGTCCACCGTTCTCGCATTGCCACAGTACACCGCCATTAGAATAACTATATGAATTTGCTATGCAAACCACACTGCACATTTCTTTTCGTACCTCCTCCACATTCTCCACTAATCTTTCTCCATAAAATGCAACCATTAACACTTCGACTCAAGGGCGGAGCCATTTACAGTCGAGTGTAGGCATTGCTATACCTGCACTGCCCGTGCCCGCGGAGGATGGCAATACCAGCACTCAATTTTGTGTAATTGCGAATGAAGATGCAGCATCGCCTTTTTGTGAAGTTCTGGGGACTTCATATTTCTCGAAGCAAGAATTGAATAATATGTAGAATTCGCTGTTCGCCGCCATTCTACAGATTTGGGAGAAATAGTGGGTGAGAGAAAAATTGACGGCTGGAAAAAATTAGAGGAAGTGAAACATTTTCCACTTTGTGAAATATTAAATTATTGAAGTGGAAAGTGTGGTTTGCCATAAAATTAGTTCTACAAGTCAGAATTTTTTTATACTTCAAATTTAACATAAATTTTGCCCGCACTGAAAATTTTTTCTGGCTCCGAACAAGCTTTGACTGTGCAGAACCACATGTCCTATAAGGGTTGATCAGGATTTCAAGAATGGGAGGCGGGCTTGAAGAAATGGGCTGGTGGGCTTCTGGGAATTTACAAAAGCTAACCGAATTAAGCTTCGCCTCGGACTTAAGCCGGGAATGACAAATAATGTGAATTGTGTAACGTAGGATGGGAAAGCAAGGAGAATTACGAACTGTAAAATGGACGAACAGGAGGGCAAGGTTGTGGGGATTGTTACGGATTAGAAGAGCAATTGGGGAAAACTGAGACGGGCTAAGGAGGTTACTGGCGGTAGTGAGGAGGGAGAGGAGGTGGGACCACCGCGACTTTGAGCGGTGGTGTTTGAGGATTGAGAAGGCCATTGAGACTAATTTACAGTCGGAAATTTGTGGTAGCAATGAAGAATGGGGCGAACAGTTTAGAATAGAGTAGAAAAGAGAGGGCGATTGTTCACACATATAACAGATTGCTAAGGCGCCATCGATACGAGAATCGTTGAACTTTTAGGCAATTGCGTCTTTGCCAGTAATTTAATCAAACAGATTGCAGGCATTGTCACATCATTCCAACGTCAGTAGTTTCATCAAACAGACTTTAAAATATTTTATCACGGTCACTGAAATTTCCCCTCATTCATTTGTTCCACTTCCACCTCTCTTTTCTCCCAAACACAATAGCGTCTTTTGTACACACATTTGATCAAGAGAGACCATTTTCCTCATTCTTAGTTGGCAAGCTGCTTATTTTTTTTTACTTACAATTTGATTTGATCACATCCATGAAATTTATCGACGACTTTGAGGATATGCGAAAGTTGGGAGCGAGCGTTTAATCAATATCAAGATTTATTTTTTGTTGGTCACTCTAATCTTCATTTTCGACTCAATTATTTTTCGTACATTTGAACTGAAGAAGAAGATAGACGTTTAATCAACTGAAACTTCTATAAATTTGAGGATGGTGTAATGAATTGCAGCTTTGTGTCAATTAAATTATCATTAATTTATCGAGATTTAAAACAAACGTGAAAAGACTTCAAGTTTCAATATCTTTTACAAACCAAGAGCGCATCTGTTACTAATTTTTTGGTCCAAAATCTTGATTTTTTGACAGTTAAAAAGCAACTGGGGCCCACCAATGTGAGGAAGAAGTAAAAAAGGGCCGCAGGCAACGGTCAGATTTTTGATTAAAATCAAAGCAAAAATTGCTCCCAAACAAGCACCAAGTAAAGTTTATAAGTAATACAACAAATTAGATTTTAGAAATGGTATTTATTAATTACTTGTACATCAAAGAGCACTTATTGAATTATTTAGAGAGGAATTTAGGGTTTCATTTCAGTCTTGATTGCAGCAACCAATTGATCATAGGCCACACTCCAAGCATTCTTCATTTCTGCTGACCACATCTCTCCTACTGCTTCCTTTATTGTCTCCAAGAGTGCATATTTAGTAACCTGCTTTTTTTTTTTCCCCCAAAATAAGTAAATTATTAGAATATCGAGCATACGATGTTACTAAGTTACCAGTTATGAAAAATAAATAAATAAAAATAGATATATATCATTGCTGACATATTAAGCTCCTATTTTAAATTGTTTTACCATATACTTTGTGACAGTATTTCAAATAAAAATGGCAAAAATTGAAGTGGCTCCTACCTCAAAGTGTTCATCCACCACTCCATATTGGAAGTGCACACCACCTATTTTTTTCAGACTTGAATCCCTTACCACAACTTTTCCTGCTTTCCTCAGTTGTACAGCAGCTTCACATGTCTACAAAACTCAACCTAATTAGTTACTTTAAAGTATAACGTTGGTGTCTGGTTTTCATTTTTCCAAGTGTCTAACTGGTTATTGTCATTCAAAAAATTACATCTTTTAGCCCATGTTTGCATATTAAGGCATGTTTCGTACACAATATTGTACATGATAAACAGACAAACATGCATACTATTTTTCGTCTTAAAGATAGTCAACTCTTGCTCTCTTCTCTTTGACAATCAAACAGCACTCAAGTACAAATATTATAATAGATTAGATGTTCTACTAGGCTATAGGACTAACAAAAGATTTTTACTCGTATGTTCTCCACACTTGAAATTTAAAATTGAATAGCACGGAAATGCATTGATTTCCTCTGCATTGTCGTGCTGAACAGTATGATATAGGACAACATACAATAATTTTAATATGATTGTGTTCCGTAATCTTGTTTCTTACTATCGAGTCGAACGTGTCAAACATGGATATGTTTAATATACTGAACAATATTGTAGACAAGAAGAGCTAGGTAGGTCAAGAAGAAACTGACCATGACGAAGACAGACTTGGCATGAGGTTTGAGTTTGGGGTTCTGCTCAAGTGGAACATTTGAGTCCTTCAAAAATGAGAATAGTTTCTGGGCTGATGGTGCAATCTCAAATATCCTGAAAAATTATTCTCCCAAGAAAATTAATCAATTAAAAATTGATTAAAAAGTGGTTGAAGAAAATAAGTAATTAAGAAGATATAATTAGGATTGGCTAATTACTTGATAAAGAATTTGAGACCCCATTCCCCAGCATTTTTCTTCATTAAATTCCATGACTTCACCACCAAAGCCTCTTGTTCTTCTGTAAAACTTTCTCCTCCCATGCTTCCACAATTTTCTCCATCTTAAGAAAAAAAATCAGAAGTTAATACAAAAGCACTTAAACAGGGGTTTGGTATATGAAACTAGAGAGTATATTAAACAAATTTTCTTTCTTTTTCGTCAATGCTATTTATCGTTGTCTAGTTCATTTTATCAAAGACATGTTTGATAAAGTTGATTGGAGAGCATTAAATAACCTTAAATCTTGTCGATTATATCCTCTTGTCATTCTCAATCATATATACCAAAACACACTCAAAATGTTCTATCGTACAATGAATCCAATACTACGCGCACAAAAATATTATTAAGGGAGGCAATTATGATGCACTATGATCCAGTGTCCTAAAATATCCATGGTGTTGAAAATTTTAAAAAATAAATGAAAAATAAAACACGTTACGTGGCATATCAGACATGTACTAGAGTGTTTAGAATATGTCATTATTGACATGATACTACACGTATCTAGTACAGACAAGCCATATTACCAAGAATGTTCAAATCTTTTAAATTTTGATTAGCAATTTAGCGATACATGAATCAAAAAATGAAGTAATGGGAAGAAAAGAAAACAATACTCACCTTTATGTTGGGCAATCGCGTTCAAGTGATCGTTCATGTTGCTAACTCAATCGACTATCAAATGCTATTAAATCAAACCCTTTCTTGAAAATCCTATAAAAAACCCGTTTGTTCTTTTTTTCTCGAACCCATCACATTGGTATGAACTTTATATAGTACCATCTTTGGAAGGATTAGAGCAGCCTTTCATGATAATGGAAAGCCACTCTATAGAGCCACAAACAAGTTGTAATTAGACTAATTAATGAGCCACCACACGTTTGAAAACCGGCGGCGGGAACATGGTTTTGGACCAATTGCCACCGTGAGTGGTGACGCATGCAATGACACCCTTGCCATGTTTCCAAAATTTGGGACGTTTAAAAGGTCATCAAGAAATATATATAAATAAAGAAAAGGCTTGACCATAGGCTATAGTGGGCAAAATGTATGATAATAGGTTTAAATTTACTCTTTGAAAATTGGAACTCCAAATATTAGCATAGGAAAATTCGAACCCTTTTTTTTCCATGAATTTTCGCTTGTTCATATCGATTAGGAAATTGGAGTGAAGCGTGAGATGAGCTACAATACATATTATATTAATAATGACTCGTCTGGTTTAATGACAGGTTATGTCAAAAAAGTTGTACAAATTCTTTTATTGGAGCTGGGGAAATGGAACCTGTTGGAGGCCATGCAAGCCAACCCGATAAATTTTGATAAACGTGTTTCAAGTCGTTTGTATGTATACTTGCCATGTCGAAAAAGTTGTACAAATTCGTTTATTTCTTTCACTCTTTATCGGTTGTCACCGTTATCTTTACTTTGTAGTTCCAAACTTTGTTTTATTAATCAAGGATTTGAATCGGAGGGTAAAACAATTCTTGTTTAAGCAGAGTATGTAATCAATCAATACACAAAATGTCATATAGTATACTCATCATGGCGTCAAAAGATCCCATACAATAGGGATGAAAAAGAAGCATAAATTTTGTGTTGATCTTCTCAAGAAACTTACGAAGGCTGTCTCATTTCTGCCTTGATTGCAGCTGCCAATTGATCATAAGCTTCCCCCCATGCCGTCTTCATCTCCGGCGACCACATTTCTGGAATTGCTTCTTTTATCGTTTCCAGCAATGCATACTTTGTCACCTGCAAAGCACTCGTGGAATGTAAAAAGTTACAAATAAAGAAGATAAGTTGATTCATTTGAAGGGATTCTCTTCTATGTTCGAATTCATAACGTGTAGATCAAAGAACTTGGCGAGCAAAATCTATTAATGAATAAGAAAAGAACACTAGCTTCGACTCTGTAAAACCATTCAGTTAAGTGTCATTGCTTTGTTATGAGAGCAATATTAAGCAAATTAAAACACACAAAGAAGACATACAGATATATAATAGTTTGCCCTGTGAGAGCTAACGTCCATTTGCCACTATAGATTTTTCACTAGTAACGAAGGAAAAGATTACACAGAATTTCATACACATCTATATCTTGTCGACCCAAAACAGCCTTCCTAAAATCCCATGATATAAATATTAGGATGACCTAATATGTGCCTGGACTACGCAATATCACGTTGTTAAAAATGCACACTACGATTTGGTTCTACACATATCTAACATTCTTGTGAAAACAAATTCAATATCATCCCAATCTAGGAAATTCAATATCGTGCAGTACCTCAAAGTGTTCATTAGCCACGCCGTATTTGAAGTGAGTGTAACAAACTCGTTATATAGCTGACAGAATTAAAAGAAATGGAAAATCAAATTGCAGTGTACAGAAAA
>CAIGRK010235373.1:0-22290 GCA_903798315.1 Fraxinus greggii | reverse complement strand
ATCATTATTTTGAGAAAATGGAGTCATGAATGGTGATTTTGTGGATAATGTGTGATTAAAGAATATGAAATTTTTTTAGTTCTACATGCAAAATATTTTATTATATTAATGTGTGATTGAAAATGATTAAGAATTAAAGAGTTTTGAAATGAATGTTGTCAAACATGGGTTGATTATAATATAAATAGTAATGGAACCAAAGAAACGTGAGAATAATAATGAGTGGTAACCATAAATATGTGTTTGCAATTTATTTTTGACTTTATAAATTGTATATTAATTTATATACATTAAAATAAATAATAATTCTGAGAATTTCTTAACCATTTGGAAGAATCTCATCTCATAATTATTCATAGTTGTTTACGTGCCGCTTTGAAATACAACAATATTTTCGTAGAGATCTAAGGGGTTGTTTATTTGAAATGTGATTCATACTTAATATTCAACCTCGTGTTAGGGTCATTGAACCCACTAAGAATAGATCAGTTGGCCTTTTTTCGTGTCTCATTCTAGAGAAACTCGAGGATGGACCCCCTACAACTAAACATAAATTATTGGGATAGGTACATTTGGCCCCCAGTTTGATGTATATTATTTTGAGAAAATTGAATTTTAAATAGTGATTTCATTAGATAATGTGTGATTAAGAAGTAAGAAAAAATTTATTTTTACATGCAAAATATTTTTTTTTGTAAATGTAGGGTTGAAAATAAGTGTGAGAATTAAAGAAATTTGAAATAATAATTGTCAAACAGTGGCTAATTAAACTAGAAATAGTAACAGAACCCAAAAACGTGAGAATAATAATTAGTAATATTAAATATTTGTTGGAAATTAAATTTTGACTTTGGCTAAATTTATAAATAATATATTAATTCATATACAATAAAATAAATAATAATTTTAGTCATTCTCTTAGCCATTCGGAAGGATCTCATCTCATAATTATTCATAATTGTTTACACTCTACTTTGAAATACAATGGTATTTTTGTAGAGGTCTAAGGGTTGTTTATTTGAAATGTGATTCATACTTAATAATTTGATCTCGTGCTAGGGTTATTGAACTTACTAAATATAGATTAGTGGGCCTGTTCGTGTTTCATTTTAGAGGAACTCGATGATGGATCCCACAACTCAACAAAAATAACTGGGAAAGGACATTTTGGCCCTTTTTTGATGGTCATTATTTTGAAAAAATAAAGTTTTAAATAGTAATTAAACACAATTAAAACCGACCTCGTGCTAGGGTGAATGGACCCACTAAGAATAGATTAGGGGACCCTTTTCGTGTCTCGGTGTAGAGAAACTCAATGATGAACCACCTACAACTGAACATATATTATTGAGATGGTTCATTTTGGGCCATGTTTGATGGCCAATATTTTGAGAAAATGAAATTTTAAATAGTATTTTTTTAGATAATGTGATATTAAAAAGTATGAAAAAAATTTATATTTACGTGCAAATATTTTATTGTGTATATGTGTGGTTTAAAATGAGAATGTGAATTAAAGAGTTTAATAAAAATAGTAATGGAACCAAAAAACACATGAATAATAATGAGTAGTAATTGTAAATATGTACTTGAAATTAATTTTTGACTTTGACTAAATTTATAAATTATATATTAATTTATATACAACAAACTAAATAAATAATTACTTCAGTCATTATCTTAGCCATTTGGAAGAATCTCATCACATATTTATTCATAATTGTTTACGTGCTACGTTGAAATACAACGATGTTTTAGTAGAGGTCTAAGAGATTGTTTATTTGANTTCATAATTGTTTACGTGCTACGTTGAAATACAACGATGTTTTAGTAGAGGTCTAAGAGATTGTTTATTTGAAATGTGTTTCATACTTAATATTCATCCTCACGATATGGTCATTGATCCTACTAAGTATAGATTAGTGAACCTTTTTCGTGATTCATTTTAGAGGAATTCGAGGATGGACCCCCTACAACTAAACATAAATGATTGGGATAGGTACATTTTGGCCCTTGTTTGATGACCATTAGTTTGAGAAAATAGAATTTGGGATAATGAATTTTTAAATAATGTGTTTTTAAAAAATATGAAAGTATTGTGGATGTACGTGGAAAATATTTTATTGTGTAAATGTGTGTTTGAAAATAAGTATAAGAATTAAAGAGATTTAAAATAAAAGTTGTCAAACAGGGGCGTACTATAATAGAATCAGTAATGGAGCCCAAAAATGTGTGAATAATAATGAGTAGTAATTATGAATATGCGTTTGAAATGAGTTTTTGACTTTGACTGAATTTATAAATTATATATTAATTTATATACAATAAAAAATAAATAATAATTTTAGGCATTTTCTTAGCCTTTTGGAAAAATTTCATCTCATATCATAATTGTTTATGTGTTATTTTGAAATACAATGATGTTTTCGTAGAGATATAAGGGGTTGTTTATTTGATTTGTGATTCATACTTAAAACTAACCTCGTGCTAGGGTGATTGGACCTACTAAGAATAGATTAGGGGACCTTATTCGTGTCTCAGTGCAGAGAAACTCAAGGATGAACCACCTACGACTAAACATATATTATTGAGATAGGTTCATTTTGGCCCATGTTTGATGGCCAATATTTTGAGAAAACAAAATTTGAAATAGTATTTTTTTAGATAATGTGAGATTGTGTGGTTTAGAATGAGAATGAAAATTAAAGAGTTTTGAAATAATAATTGTCCAATCAAGAGCTAATCATAATAGAAATAGTAATGGAACCAAAAAAACGCATGAATAATAATGAATAGTAATTGTAAATATGTACTTGAAATTAAATTTTGACTTTGGCTAAATTTATAAATTATATATTAATTTATATACAACAAAATAAATAAATAATTAGTTCAATCATTATCTTACTCATTTGGAAGAATCTCATCACATATTTGTTCATAATTGTTTACGTGCTACGTTGAAATACAACGATGTTTTAGTAGAGGTCTAAGAGATTGTTTATTTGAAATGTGTTTCATACTTCGTATTCATCCTCGCGATATGGTCATCGATCCTACTAAGTACAGATTAGTGAACCTTTTTCGTGATTCATTTTAGAGGACTTCAAGGATGGACCCCCTACAACTAAACATAAATGATTGGGATAGATACATTTTGGCCCTTGTTTAATGGCCATTAGTTTGAGAAAATAGAGTTTTGAATAATAATTTTTTAAATAATGTGTTTTAAAAAAATATGAAAGTATTGTGGATTTACGAGAAAAATATTTTACTGTGTAAATGTGTGTTTGAAAATGAATATGAAAATTAAAGAGTTTTGGAATAATGATCGATAAATAGGGACTAATTATAATAGAAATAGTAATGGAATCCAAAAAAAAAAGTGTGAATAATAATGAGTGGTAATTGTAAATATGTGTTTGAAATTAATTTTTGATTTTGGCTGAATTTATGATTTATATATTAATTTATACACAATAAAATGAAAAATAATTTCTGTCATTCTTTTAGCGGTTCGGAAGAATCTCATCTCGTAATAATTAATAATTGTTCACGTTCTCGTTGAAATCCAAACGTTTTCGTAAAGGTGGTGTTTATTTAAAATGTGATTCATACTTAATATTCGGCCTCGTGCTGGAGATCACTGAACCCACTTAGGATAGATTAGTGTCCAGTCTCATTTTAGAGGAACTATAGGATGGACCCCTACAACTAATCTTAAATTATTTGGACACGTACATTTTGGTTCGGGTGGTTCACTTTGATCGAGAAAATCCCTTATCACTTCAGGAAAATTGGAGCAATAAATAAATAAAGGGCTCGTTCGGTAATAATTTTAATCCAATTAAAATTGAAAATATGACCGTTATTGGATCCCACCAGTTTAATAAAAGTCAACAATAATGACTAATTTTTCAATTTTAATCCGATTTTAATCTCTATCGAACATGTCCAAAGCAAGTACTTGGAAGGTGATCCATGTATCGATTCTACCCCCCACGTAGTTCGTACTCTATAAAATTTCCCTTTAGAAAAGAAAATAGAAAAAATTAAAATTCTAGTTCCATCCCGACGTTTGACCAAAAATGAGAAAGAGAGGAAATCATTTGTTATTGGGCAGGCTATCACATGCATATGGACACGTGTTTTGTCTTGTATGTTTTGTAGCCATTTGAAATGAATTTGTTTGTAGAATTAACTCTGATCCATTTGAAATCGGTGGGTGGGCCGGTGGGGTTTTCGAAATTTTGAATTTTCGATTTGTTGTGATGGTGGAAACGAATAAAAAGATTCCGGCGGAGATATTGTCGGCAGACACAATGATCCAACGATTAGTACGAAATATAACGGTCAACCGTAAGGTGGGACCATGACAAAACTTGAAAATCACGTGTCCCCAACGTGGCAAACTGTCAATAACGGACTATAACGGTGTCCTCCTAGTAATTGTTGTGTCTATATGATGTGTCTGCTGTCCATTGGCTGCCCCTTTTTTTATTTTCTGTTTTCTTGCTTTTGATTTCGTTTTGTAATCCTTCCTAATCATTTTTTTTATTGTAATCCGCCTTTTATCAATTCAATATTGCGAAAATAATTATTTTGAAGGTCCTTAATGTATTTTAATTTCAAAAATTGATTGAAACTTAACCCCTGTTGGAGCTCCATTCTTCAAATTTTATTTTCTCTCAAATTTATTTTAAATCATATATTTTTCCAATAACATAATTTACATATAAATCCAAATTCTTTTTTCTACTTTCTAACCATATTCTTAAAAAAAAAAAAAAAATCAATATCACCAAATTCATTTTTTTTTTCAAAAAAAGAAAAAAAAAGAAAATGAGATTCAAACAAAGCCTTAAGCAAAACTCGATCAAATCGTTTGATAAAATCTGATTGATTCGATCAAATACACTGTGGTATATAAAATGGAATATTTATTTTAGCTACTCTATGTGGTTAACCTTTGTTTTTGATAGAAACTAGACAGACACTCTTATGTCTTCCACATGGTGTTTCCAACTCCCACATGGGGATGCAGTTGAAATATCAAACTCGAACTTACCCGAACGATCATGATAAGAGGAAGATGAACACTTAAGTAGTTGCATGCATCTATTCATACTGGTTTCGCTATGAAACAAAGTTGGAAAGAAACATTTAAGAGAGTGTTTTGTGGAGATTAAAATTAGATTTTTAGTAGACTGTGGTAGAAGTTTTTGAAATGTGTGGTTGAAAAATTGTGCGATCCATTAAAGATGTGGTTAATATTGATTGTTTGACTTTGACTTGAATTAAAATCAGACTTTAATCCGGACAAACATGAGCTAAATAAAGATCCCTATAAAATTTTAATGTTTCTAGTGAAAATATGATATTATAATTTCTTTTTTGGTTATTTATAAAATCGGGGTTTTATAGGAACTTTACTAGCTGAATACGACGTGTATTTACTTATAAGAATCAACGCATTTATCAATACAATGAAGCACTTTACAAAAATAAGTATGCTTTGTGCATATAAGTAAATACATAAAAATCTAATGTCATATTTAAGAGCATTCTCGAAATTGAAATTTCGTGTCACGGATGGACACTACTATTCCAATTATATATTCTTTTGATGACTCAATAAATAGAAAATTGTTGAGAGTTCATTTTATTACTTTATTTTCCTAATTTAATAATTGGAACAGAAAAAAAAAAAAGAGTACATGATCGGCAGCTAAGTAAGTTTACTTTGGAAACTCCACTATCATCCACAGCTCTTGTAAAATAGAGAAACCCTTATTTTATTTATTATTTAAATAAATATTTCCAAAACTGGATAATATTGTTTTTGTTATTGCAACTACTCCATTTGTTGGTAGTATCACCCCAAGACAGATTTAGCTCCCTTGTACCATTGTTTTAGTGATTTGTCTGCCAAATCGAATTCTCCGCAACTTCTTGTACCCGAATAATTCTAGTGCGTAAGTACAAATAACATCGAGCATTGATGGTGAGATTAAATAGATACTTCACAATACACGTAATGAGATAAGCTAGATTATTAAATTCAGTGCGTTGTAATAGTTAGTAAGTCGGTTGATCGGTCAATTTAAAATGAAACTCGATTTACTTTAATACAAGGGTTGGTAGACATCATTCATAGTGGCATCTCTGTTTGCGCACATTGGAAAAAGTGCCCCGCTGGTGAAATAAGATGTTAAAACACTTCAGATCAAATAAAGTTATGAAATTTTTTTAAGTTGATCACTAAAAATCATAGATATTGTATCAGTACAAATAACATCGACAATTGATGAACCTAATAGATATCTCATGAGATGCATAATGACGAAATCTGGATTTCTATATAATATATTTCTTTCGTTATTAACAAAATAGAGAGTTCTAAAAGGTTCGAAATTTGACCTTAACGCGTTACGCTTTTTTACTTTTAATATCGTGAAACCTGAAAATTTGACACTGTCCTCTAATCACGCTACTGATAAAACGTATCATGTATAAAACAGAAACAAAATGCGTGGATCGAGGTCATAACTCATGTTTTCCTCATTGACCAATTATTTAAATGTTGTGTGTCTCGTGTGGTCATTGCTAGAGACGTGCCAACTTGGTAGTTGGTCCAAAAATAAAAAAGTCGATTGTGGAATTAAAAGATGTACGTGTGACTCATCGCCACCTCTACTTAACACAGGGCCACTGGCAATTTGTTACTTTTTGCATGTTAGAGTATTTGAATTCTAGAGAGATAAAAGGTAATGTAAACCCCCCGCTTTTTGTCAAGCAAGAAGCAACAATAAATCATTGTTTCCTATTGGGTAAAATTTGATATCTAAGTCATATTTCAATTTTCATTACCATCTAATTATCTCTCAAATCGATGAATTTTGGTTAACCGATTGTCACATAATTTTTACATACATACCAGCTTACCGTTACGCAATATTATAAATGTATTAAACTCTCAAGACATGCACATTAATCTAATTCGTTTTTAGGATGTCTCTCAATTATTACGTTAAAACCTGTTAAGATATGATCCCCAATCATCTAATCTCCTTCAATTTGAGCAACCATTAGTGACAACATGTGACATAATTTTAAAATTTAGAATTAAATTGAAATCCATTAATCCAATTCAAATGAATTAAGGTTTAAGTGACCCAATAAAATTACGTTAAAAGTTTGGATAAAAATTCTCATATGCCCCGTTTGAGGTCCATTGAAAATAGATTTTGAGAAAAAAAAATTTCGAAATAGTGATTTTCGGAGAATATGTGACTTAAAGAAATGTTTTGAAATTATGTATAATATTATTTTGTTGAATAATGTGTAATCAAAATAAAAAGGGAAAAACATTTTTTTCTAAAATGGAGCCCAAGTCGATCAAATATCAAAGAACCCTATGAACAAGGTCGCATAGGCCATGTTCAAACAGGGGCAACGTGACGCCTCCCTATAGGCGGGTGCCTACGGGTACTCTTTCTTGTTTTGGTTTCTCTCTCCCACGTGCAGTGCACTTTTTGTAGGTAAAATATAAAGGAAATAAAAAAAAAGAAAAAAAAAAGAAAAGAGGAGGTTAGAAGGATATACTTTTATTTATTTTTAGTCTGGTTAGGTCAGAGAGATTTATGGCGCAACCGACGTTTGGGCTAGTCATCATTAATCGGAGAGTGGAACAAGTCTTTATTATTTTCCAAGGTGGAACCCACCAAATCAAACCGCGGATATGAATCACCTAGTCTATAAAATACTGCTAAATATGGATTAGAAAATTAGGAGGGTCAATTCACTTATAGAGCCACTTGAGTTCAACCAAATTGGTATCACAAAAGTTATTAATAGTCACAATTAGTCACTCGATCAGCAAAAGTTTAAGTGGGTGTTTAGTGGGGATTAAAATTAAAATTTTAGTAGATCGTGATAGAAATTTTTGAAATATGTGGTTAAAAAATTGTGGGACTCATGGAAAAAGTGGTTAATATTGATTGTTTGACTTTGACTTAGATTAAAATCTGATTTTAATTCGAAACGAACATGGCCTAAGTGTAAAAGTAGACTATACATTTTTACTTCCATACTCAATTTCATCTTATTAGAAGATTAAAATGCCCTCAAAAGAAAAATTCCAAATTCATTTCTAACCATAATCCACGATAAAAGTAGTGAAAATTCGATCTGCTGGAGGAGAGGAGGATCTCAGGCACATTTTATCTAATAAAAGTACGAGTTTACATTATTTTTTTGAATCGAACGAGTAATAACTTTAAAGGGCTTAAAACCTTTTTTGAGTTATGTGGAGAGGCCTTCGCATTCCTAATCCAGTAGTGCTAGATGGTATTTCTGTCCAATCAACCGATCAAGTTCCCATCGGAATATGACCTACACAAAGAAAAAAATACTTGTAATTCGTTGGACTCAGAAGGAATGCTAGCTAAACTTGAGTAATCTATGTGCGAAATTACGTTAAAATTTAGATTGCAAAGTGATAGTGGGGGCCGGCTTTTGTGGCCCTTGTCTCCAAAGAGAATCAAGGACATATGTGGCAACTGCCCCTTGAGTAATTATGCAGAAGAGAAGGGGACCACCGTTTGTTAGTTATTCGGTTGCATAATCCACATAGACGGTGACGATTACACCGAAGGCGCAATCCTAGGCAGGCAGGCATCCACCTAGTCAGCTACACGTGTCCCTTTTGTCCTCCTCTAGGAAATTCAGTCAAACTCCCTCCCAACCTCGTAAAAATTACTACTATTCTATTATTTTAATTATCTTTTTATCTTACATCACTTTGGGTTGTTTTTCTTTCGTTATCTTATCCTCTCTCTTTTTACGTCTCTTTCCAATTTTGAAAATCGTTAGTCATGGTTCTAAGAGATAAAGATAACATACTTTTGAGATTAAGATAAATTATTATTTTAAACAAATTGCTTATTTCTTAATGAATGAATATTTATTAATTTCAAAAGTACTTCGTATTTTTACTATTTGTAGTAAAATCGAGATTTTACTACAAGTGTGGAGTAAATTCACTCGCCAATAACTATTTTGTTTTTCAACTATCAGCCCCTGTTTGATACATATTAAAATTTTTATTCTCATTCTTCTACTCATTTTCAACCACACATTTTTTAATAAAATAATATTTTCTATCAAATAAATAACTTTTTCTTCCTTTTCAATCACACATTCTCCATCAATCTACTATTTCAGAATACATTCCTTCAAAATAATGTGGCTCAAACACACCTTCAATATGTATTCTTATGTGTATGTGCATTTTGTATAGAAACTATGATCCGACGTATTCTTTTTATATTTTTTACATCTTCACTTCCCCGCTTCTTTCTTTTGTCTTGGTTGGTTATAGATTAGGTTTCTCACGATCAATATTTGGAGTTCGAAAATTGTTACTTCTGTTCCCTATTTCGTGAAAAATAAAAGTAAAAATCCTCTACCTGTCAACATAAAAACGTGTGCTTTTTTGATAAATGGCATCTCATAAAATTTTAGTTCACCACCAAAGTATCGTGACCACTTATGTGGAAGATTTTAAATTTTAACATAATTAGTTAACATACCGTTTGGGCATGATTAAAATTTGATTTTAATCTAAATCAAAGTCAAATAATCAATATTAACCATATCTTTCATGAGTCCCACATTTTTCAACGACACATTTCAAAAATNTTTGGGCATGATTAAAATTTGATTTTAATCTAAATCAAAGTCAAATAATCAATATTAACCATATCTTTCATGAGTCCCACATTTTTCAACGACACATTTCAAAAATTTCTATCACAATCCACTAAAAATCTAATTTTAATCCCCACCAAACACAATCTTAATAAATTTTTTTATAATTCAACTAGCTAAACCAGCCTCAATATTTTAGAGTTATAGAGTTTACCTCTTTTCAAAGTATGCATGGGACCAAATGATAGATAGAAGAACAAAAGGAGAAGACTTGACTGCTTTTTTCAAACACGTGTTCAACCATCAAATTCAATTGTACAATCTTCTTGACAATTTAAAAGAGAAACAATAGTGAATTTGTATAGCTTGAAATTTGACTTTTAATCTAAGCAAGAAATGCCCTCTTATTTCGAGTGTCATAATGACATAATGTAATAATTTCAATTCCAATTATGCATTTTAGAGTATATGCAAATCTAAGATAACAATATAAGAATAAAAATCTTTAATCGAAATATTATACATCAAACTGAGTAATAAGATTGTTCATATAGGAAAGAAAGCATCGATACTATAGTATTTAGGCACAGAAGAACGCACAATATAAAAAAATTAATATACTGCATAACAATTTTCAAAAAAGAATGTTAAAGACGTCAAAGTATTTTTTATGGGGGTAGAAATCTATTTTGTAGAGTTTATACTCAAAATACAACGGCTTATCGCTCAAATACGAACTTTTTGGTCCATGTCAATCTTTCCTCGAAATGCAAGTATCATCGTGATGGACCTGAGATAATCTTTGTCATACTAACATCTTACTTGCACATAACACTTATGAGGTCGATTTATGCTGATGAGGTAAAAGATTGGTCATACGAGTTTGCATTGAGCTCAACTGTTCTACGTAAGTGCTAATTTGAATGTGCCCCGTCAATCACTTCACCAGTTAAGTCCCCGACCTTGTGTTAGAGCTCAACTTCTGTAGGTTCATTTGACTTTCAAAGTTTATTCATCATCGACGTGAACGTAAGTTAATTATGAGGTATCACAAGGATGAACAACTTGCTCCAAATATGGAAGTTGTCGAAATGGTGCATGTGACATTCTGAACCGTACTGGAGCTTCAAATACTTACTACAAATGTTATGAAGGCAGTAGTCACCACAAGAGTGACCACAAGACAACAAAATATACCCATATCTCACGATAATGAAAAGTACAATGAAAACACGAGATATGTATCTTTTACCACCTCCTTTGTTGGCTAAATGTTGTTGCATTGAATCTACATTATTGAAGGTCGAGTCTAACGTCCCTCTCTTAAACTCGTATTTTTGTTTGATATTAATAAGTACTCTACCCATGTGATAGTTTAATTAAAAAAAAAAAGAAGTTGTCGCTCTGTGGAGTTCAGGCAAACAAATGGAACCTCACTTGACCGTCCTGAACAATATATTATACGCTTTTATCGTACACTTAACAAAACTTCTTCTGCTTGACATCAACTGTAAACCTGGCATAACTAAGTATCAAAGTATTCTCGACCACTCCATCGATCCACACCCATTTGATCAAGTGGCCAAGCAGTCTGATCGAAGTTAATCGTGGGTGGTGTATAAGTGGGATATTAACTGTGGGTGCTGTAAAATTGAGGCCAGTAAAGCAATTTTTGAATTTACGGAGGGTATTTTGAACGTATAAAGAAAGAATAGGTCTCGTTGGAAGTGCCAATGGCACGTGAACACGATTCTTTAGAATAATTTTTCAAGGGATAGTTTTGCAAATATTCACTTAAATTCAAGTAAAATTTCAAATTAATTTTCAAAGTGGAGTCCACAAAAATAAATAGCAATTTAAAATTAGTCGTCGTTCGTCAGACCACAATTAAGTAGTATATATTTTGAAACCGCCCCCTATTCAACTATTCAATTTACTTAGAGCTTGTTTAGGAGGAATTTTAAATCGATTTTAATTGAAAATATAATCGTTCTTAAATTTCACTAATAAAAGTCAATAATAACGATTAATTTTTTAATTTTAATCCGATTTTAATCTTTACCGAACGCGCCCTTAAAATTTAGTCATTAAAAATGAAATTAAATGTCCAGCTCTGGATAAGTAAAAGGGCACTTTATAATTTTTTTTCAAAAAAATTTTAGCCCCTGTTTGTTTCTCATTTTTTACTTATAAGAATGAAAAATATACATCACATCAAGCCATCAATTTTGAATTTTTATATCTTGTGTAGGGACCAATAACGACTATATTTTTCATTCTCATTCTATAATAACGTGGTTCAAACGGAGCCTTAAATTTTATTTTGAAATTGAAAAGGACAAAAAGAAATGAACATGGGAGGCTTTGTGGGGTATATAAATAGGAGTGCAAAATTGAGGTTCGTATTAGAGTTTCATTTGCCCTTTGCGCCTTACTGATAAAAAAAGCCGCCATTGCATTTTGTCTCTCAAATCTCGTTCTTCTTTTACAATTTTCACTTTTTACTGCGTTAATATTCTCTGTTTGGGCTTGCCATCTTCTGTAAGATTTTTTTTCTCATTTTAGTTTCTATGTTCATACTGGCCTGATGCTTGACTGAATAATTACCTTTTTATTTTTCTGGGCTTAAGTATTGGCGGAGGGAAAATGAAATATGTTTTGGTGACTGGAGGAGTAGTTAGCGGTTTGGGGAAAGGAGTGACTGCAAGCAGTATTGGTCTCATCCTTAAGGCCTGTGGACTTCGTGTTACTTCCATCAAAATTGGTTAATGTTTCTCCTCCTCTTATTCTTGTTAATTTCTTTCATTGCGAATCTCTCTCTCTCTCTCTCTCTCTCTCTCTCTCTCTCTCTCGGGAGAATTATGGACGAAAATGTGAGGGAGTCTAAGCTCTGTGATTGAATCCAAAAAAAAAGTGCATATACTTTTCCTTTTCCAGTTTGGTTTTCATATTGCTTTTTTAGAGACGATAGAGTACCCTTTAAAAGTTATTATACTGTGACGAGATTAGGCAGTGTTTGATTTATGTCCTTTTTCCATATCCTGGGGAACTTTCTCATTTTCTATTTTTCTTTACGCTCTTTTGTTTTTCCTAATTTTCTTGTATCTTTAATATCACCACCCTTTTTGGAATTTTCTTTTGGGTTTAAACTATGTTATTTTTTCATTTCTCTCTCATTTATTTTGGTATGCAGATCCCTATTTGAATACTGATGCCGGGACAATGTCGCCTTTTGAGCATGGAGAAGTGTACGTTTTGGACGATGGGGGAGAGGTTAGAAAAGCATCCTTCAATTAAGCTTAGTTTGCTTAGATCTAAATATTTAGTTTCGCTTGAATTTAGTTTTAGTATCATTTTAATTCTGTCATTATGCTGTGATCCATAGTACTAGATTTAATTGAGGTTACGATCTTATGAAGATTGCAGCTATTTCATGATTTTTTTTTCTATAGCACGTAGTCTTGTCTGTAAATTTTGGTGTGAAAATCTTGCCAGAAGTGGTGCTTGAAAATTGAATCTTTCTCATACACCAAGTAAATGATGACTTGATTCCAAATTTTGAAGGTGGACCTTGACCTTGGAAACTATGAGCGGTTTCTAGATTTAAAATTGACGCGCGACAATAATATAACTACTGGAAAAATTTACCAGGCAAGTTCTTGACTTATTATTATTATATTACTATCTAATCTGTGTCTGCTATGTTGAGGTCCTTAACAAGTTGGCAGATTTTGATTTGATAAATTGTTCTTCTTCTTCTTGTCTTGTTTTAGTCTGTTATTGATAAGGAGAGAAGAGGAGATTATCTGGGAACTACCGTTCAGGTTGCGACTAATTTTTAAGTTTGCTTTTACGTTGTAACGTGTCTAATGGTGCATAATTTCATACGTCTTCTCTCCTTTAGGTTGTACCTCACATTACAGATGCCATCCAAGAGTGGATTGAACGCGTGGCTCTTATACCAGTGGATGGAAAAGAGGGTTCAGCTGATGTTTGTGTCATAGAATTGGGTGGCACTATCGGTACGAAAGGTGTTTATTTCACATAATTTTTTCATTCTCATTCTTCTACTCATCTTCAATTACACATTTTTAAATAAAATAATATTTTTCATCGCATCAATAACTTTTCATTTTTTTTCAACCATATATTCTCCATCACATCAATAGTAAAAATGCATTCTTTTTCCAAAAATATGCACCAAACAGGGGCTTAACATTGGTTGTGTCAAAAATTGATCTTTCATCATGCAGGTGATATCGAGTCAATGCCCTTCATTGAGGCTTTGGGTCAGTTCTCATATCGAGTGGGTAAGATAATGTCTGTGAATCTTGACTCATAACTATATTCACTTAAATTAATTTTGTCAGAGACTGGCAGTTGTTTTTCTTATAGATAGAATCAAAACACATGACAACCTTGTGTCAATAATTGTCCTCCTCAGGAGCTGGCAACTTTTGCTTGATACACGTTAGCCTTGTGCCTGTTCTGAATGTTGTTGGTGAGCAGGTGAGGTTTTGGAGCATGAACTTACCGACTTTGCTTTATAGATATTCCTTTCTGTACAATTATTTTTAATCTTCAATATAATACAAGTGCCATGGTGTCTGCATGGTCAGAAAACAAAGCCAACACAGCATAGTGTTAGAGGCCTACGAAGCCTGGGATTGACTCCAAATATTTTAGCTTGCCGCAGCACCACGGTTCTCTCTCTCTCTCTCTCTCTCTCAGCTGTTAACAAATTGAGTCAAAGGTTCAAGTTCACGCTCAAACGGCTCGACAAATGACCACGCCTGACCTTATTTTGAATAACATACGAGCTTCTTAGTCAAGCTTGAGTGTGACACAATTAATTATTGAACCAATCCACGCCAGATCTTGAACTCCAGCCTAAAACTATTCAATTTTTTTTTTTTTTTTACAGAAATGATAATATATAATAATTTTGCAAGTATAAATTAAATTAGTCTACATTTCAAATTTGAAAAATATACAAGTATGATTTTTTAGTTGTGGAACTCACCCAAACACAAACAGAGATGCACATTTATTCTTATATAGTGGTAATTAAATTATATATTATCCTTCAAGCTTAGTCGAGGTGAGCTGACTGGACAAAATACGAGCTTAAAACCAAGTTCTAGCTCAGCTAGTATAATTGTAAACAAACCATGCTCCGTGTTAATGGCTAAACTCATTCTGTTCCCTCTACCCCACCAACACACGACACACATATTCCACTGCTTAAGTGTTAGTTCCTTTTGCAGGAACTCGACGTGAATGTCAAGGAAAAACTTTCCCGTTTTTGCAATGTTCCGGTATTATGAGTTGACAAAAGTCCCCCCCCTTTTTTTTTATTCCTCGTCTCCAAAATAAAAAATAAAAAATGAGGCGCTGATATATTTCCCTTGCCTTCCAGTTAGAGAACATCATCACCCTCTATGACGTTTCCAACATTTGGCATGTGCCTTTGCTTTTGCAAGTAAGTAGTAAAGCTCTGACTTGATATCATTTTACATTTTTTTAACAGTTCTGTGACATCTGTTCTTCTTCCCATCTAGGACCAGAAGGCTCATGAGGCAATTTTGAAAGCCTTGAACCTCAAAAGGTTTGTGAAAATGTCTACGGTCTTTTTTGTTCTGTTAATTCTTTTAGAATTTTGACACTATCACTTCTATTTTGTCTTGCCATTGATGTGAATTGATCTTATTGTATTATGCTGTAGTGATGGTCTCAAACCTGATTTGGGAGAATGGACATCTAGGGCAGATCTCTGTGATATGTTGCATGAGCCTGTAGGTTCTCATCATTTCCAAATTTGGACATAAACACTCTTGTTACCCACGACATTTCCAAATAATGTTTTGTTTGTTTACAGGTCAGAATTGCCATGGTTGGAAAGTACACTGGCCTTACAGATTCTTACCTTTCTGTGCTGAAGGTGAACTTAATGTGTCAATTGTACATTCAACTTAGTTTTAATTTACTATCAACATGCAGCTAGCTTTAATTTATGTATTTAAAGCGCTGACTGAATTCTTATTTGTACTTTCTTTTCTTATGTAGATAAATGTTTTAGATATTTGACTTTGTAGCACTTCCAAAATATATTAACACATAGGAAGTTAGTTTTTTAATAGACCATATCTTGGCATTTTATGATTATCCTTGTTGTTTCTTTTTTTTTTTTAATCCCCAGTGATACACATGCTCCTGAATTTGGAAAGGCTGCAATTTCTTTAGATTTAAGATGTATTATTTGGGTGTGCATTAGAGTATTTTCTTTTCTTAGCCACAGTTTGCAGGACAATGGAGGCATTTAGAACCATCTTTGCAGTTTGTTAACGACTTCGTCCGTCAGAATCCTCCAAAAAGAACCAAAAAGCAGTTCTGTGGGCATAATTGTACCCCATATTACACGTTGCTTTAAATGGTCTGTACCATGTTTGTCACCACAACCGTGCAGTATATATGATCCAGTGACACCTCTACAATTTGCCAATATCTTCTATCGATTGATCTATATTGTGTCACGGCCCGTTGAGAACTTAGGGGACCATTGGGGGTGGGGCGTGGGGTTTATTTTTGAACTAAATGTTGGCACTAATGACGTTTAATTCTCGCTAAATACGAGAGCTATTTTGCTATTTACTGTTTGGATAGTTTTCAGAGATAATGCTATTTTAGTTTGGATTGCCAAATGTTTTCAAAAGCTGCCATGCACCAGGAGAATAGGGCTAATTATGGATTCAGAACGCTCATACTATAGTTGTTAACATGCTTGTAAACTGTATGCACCAGGTTTAAGCAAGATAACCTTGTTGCTTTTAGAGCTCATAACGGTACACTAACATATCTCAAATTCAAAATAATTTGATAAATTTGCTCCCTGCAATCTACCATCGATGTAGATGTGGGTATATCTGCACATATAACTATACCGGTAAAGGTATGTATGAGAAAATGGCAACCTTCAAATGAGGACAATTTTTCAGCATTTGAGTAGTTCCATAAATAGAATACTTAAACTGCAAATTAATATTTTATCACCAAAACTGTGAAGAATTTGGGAATCTATAATGTTCTAAATACGTTATTTATTCTTCTTGACAGATTGTTTATAAACCTCTAAAGTGGTTTTTTTCGGTGACTTTTTTTTTTTTCACTAAATTGATCAATCTGAGTCATTGTATATTTTTTCCATCTTGGTAAAATCTTTTTCCAATTTTCTTCAAATGCACACAGCTTGTTTTTATAATTGACTCAAAGAAGCTTTTACAATAGGATCTAACTTTCTTATTTTCGGGTGGGTTTATAATTCTGCTGCTGAAATCCTTGCTTTTTCTGAAGTTATTGCTTTTATCAATACTATTTTTTTCGCACCAAACCCCTAAACTGAGTTAAATCAAGTGATTGTCATTCCCCTTGGAAAAATATCTTATTGTGAATATTTTGTCATTTATATCACAACCAATACTGCTTATGATCTGTTTTTGTCATCGGTGAGCATAGTTGGATGTGATTAATTTTACTGGTGACCTGTGTTTCTGAATGGACAGCATACAAACAGTTCACAACCACTTCTTATGATCTGTTTTTGACATCTGCGAACATAGTCAAATTTAATTGATTTTGCTGGCGGATTTTCTGGATGGGCAGCATATAATTAGCTCGCTTGTTTATGATGCTGATGATTTGGCATTTGCAAACTCATCCTTGTGATAGTTATAGAAGCTATACTTTGCAGGATTCCTGTCATTTCAATAATGCAAGGATGAAAGTTACCTGTTGCTAATTCATGGTTAAATCATTATTGCAGGCTCTTTTGCATGCTTCGGTTGCTTGCCATCGGAAATTATTTATTAATTGGGTTCCATCCGGTGACCTTGAAGATGCCACTGCAAAAGAGGTTATTTATGTACTGCAATCATTTATCGTATTTCTGTACACAGTATCTCAAAATTTGTCAGATATTTTTGTCTTGCAGAATCCCATTGCCTATAAAAGCGCTTGGAATTTGTTGAAGGTCTGCATAGCTTACACTTCAGTATTCACACAATCACTGATATATGCAACTTTTTTACATTTCTAATTACATGTCATAGTTGATCCTTCTGACAAATCCTTGCCTTATAGGGGGCTGATGGTGTACTAGTTCCTGGAGGATTTGGCGACAGAGGTGTGGAGGGTAAAATTCTTGCTGCAAAGTATGCCCGCGAAAAGAGGATCCCTTACTTTGGAATATGTCTAGGAATGCAAATAGCTGTGATCGATTTTGCACGATCTGTCCTTGGACTACAAGATGCAAACAGCACAGAGTTTGACCCAGATACTGAAAACCCTTGTGTTATATTTATGCCAGAGGTTTGTTGTTTTAGTATTTTTGTTTGCAGAATATTATCCATCTATTTTTATTATAGAAATTTGAACAGCCACTTATTCTCACATTTGTTATAACAGGGTTCAAAAACTCATATGGGAGGCACCATGCGCCTTGGATCAAGGAGGACATACTTCCAGAGTACCTCAAGTACATCTTATAGACTGTAAGTCTATTAATCTTTGCCCTTCCTCCCGGCCTATGAATGAAAATGTGAAGAAAAGACCGAACATTCTTGTATAGCATATCAGATACATTATTTTCTTTGCACAATCAGGTTCTTCTTGTAAATTATACAGAGTGGAGCCATGACATGTGGCAGGATAGAGTGTGTTGGATCAATATGCAGTGGTTAGGAACATTAGTGGACTGAAATGAGAATTGATGTGAATTCTGTCTGGTTTGAGAAGTGGCCTGTTGTAGTTTACCAATCTTTTAGAACTAGCATAGACCAAGAACTTTAGGATGTTTTCTAAAATGTAGCATGTCCAAGAATCCCGTCATATTGACCTTCCAGCATTATTTTGAAATGTGGTGTTTATAGGCATTTGTGCAATTTGAAGCAATTTCTGAGCAGGATACAACCTCTAAATCTAACTTAGATACAACCTCTAAATCTAACTTGAAAATGAATTGTGTTTTTTACATTTTTTTCAGATATGGCAGCAAGAGCTTTATTGATGAGAGACATCGACACAGATATGAGGTGTGTCGTACCACCATCCTCTGGACTTAATTTGCCGCAGTTTCAAATATAAAGAAATTTCTGTCCCTGAAAGGTGTTCTGTCTTTACAACAGTTCCATAAGGCTTCATTTTAAAAGAAAGTTTAATCTTTTCTAGGTAAATCTGGATATGGTTCAGCAACTTGAAGATGCTGGTCTCTCATTTACTGGCAAAGATGAAAGTGGCGATCGCATGGAGGTAGTTCTTTCATAATGTCACGTTGCTTTCCAATTACAATTGCTGCTTTTATGCATTTCTTCCGTTCGTGGAGGTAATTTTGCTTGTCATTGCAGATCATCGAGCTGCCCAGTCATCCTTACTTTATTGGCGTTCAATTTCACCCCGAGTTTAAATCGAGACCAGGGAAACCATCTGCTCTTTTCATAGGTACTTCTGTTTTCCATCTCAAGTTTCTGAGCATTAAAATTTGCAATCTGAGAGGCCACGGTGTTTATCCTCCATAAACTTGTAGTTCCGTTTCCATGAAGTTAAAAGAGATATTGCAGAAAGTACATGCAATTTGACTTCTTTTGTCCTGTTATTAATGATTTTAGTCGCTATATAATAAATTTTAGAATCAATGAAAGCCTACACAGAACAATAAAATTTGAGATGTGTTACTCAAAATCTAGAGGGGGGCCAAGTTGAGGTAAATAATTCCCCCACTCCAACCTCACACCTCTGGTGCTAATAGGATGTTCAATCCATGTAATTACCATAAAGACGAAATGATCCTCACAAACGGTGACCTGCTAGATTTTGTTTTTGAATTTTCGATTGCTAGTTCAGGATTGTGGTTCTGACCATCTTCTTTTACATGCAGTTCCTTAGATATTGAGAAAGGACTTGTAGGCATTTTTGTTAGTGGGTGTATGTTATAGTCGATGAATGGTGATTAATCTTGATACTAACTTTTTTTTTTTACAACAGGACTTATAGCAGCAGCATGTGGCCAGCTGGATACTATTTTGAAGAAAGGTGCTACAAAGAAATGCCGAATGAGCAATGGTACCTCAGCAATAAAAACACACCCATATGAGAATGCAACTAAGCTAGCTAATGGCTCTTTAGACGGCATTTACTGCAATTGGAATGGTTTACATGTTTGAACGATGAGTAGCTTGTGGAGCTGTGTTGAAAAAAAATACCATTTAATCCTCGTTTCTGTAGGTGTGATTTATCAATTTTGGTCCTAAAATTTATTCGTGTATAGGCACACTAGTTTGGTAGGGGTTATATCTTCTCATTTTGCAATGTCCACGGGTGCAGCTGAATTCCGATCTTTTTAAAGGATCAAGCTGCTGTGGTTGCAGTGCAATGCCATGGAAAATGGGTCGAGCTAGGTTTTTTTGATGGACTAATTATTGACCACTGACCCTCCTGTGTGAGAGGTCTGCAATTCCCTGGATGAGGGATCTTTAGCATTCTCAGATTCTCTATGATGTATTGTATAATTAATCGGTTGAAACAAAACAACGGTTACATGAACCAAGAGTTGTGACTATCGTGACAAGTATTGAGTAATGCTGGATTGTTTTGAATTGTGGAGATTTAATGAAAATTTTACGTCGTTTCACTTGTTTCAAAAGCTCGAGTAGAGATCATGTTGTCTTTTTTGAGTAGTTAAGGACATATTGCATGTACAGGTTTGAGCTTTGGTCGTGATAAGATTCCACGAGTTGCACAAAAAGTAGAAATGAAAAGAGAGAATTTTCAAAGTTATCGTTCACAATTCAAAGTATTACATTACATTACATACATAAATACAAGCAACAATACAAAAAAAAAAAAAAATCCAAAAAAATCTGAAATTAAAATTCCCTAATAGAGAAAATGAAAAGCAAGCAATAATGGAGATGAGATGTGGATGTGCTATTCTCAAGCACATGCATTCATGGACCCAACACATGACCACATGCACTCTGTCTCCCACCAACGCACTCCTTTCTTTATTCCTTCCTCCCTAATTCATTTTTAATTTAAGTAACTCTCTCATTAATTATAAGCTAATAAACACTCACTTCATCAAACCTATAATCCAAAAGGGATTGACTATGTTATGCAATCAACTAATTAATAAGCTTTTGGTCGATCGGTTTATTAAACAAAAAAAAATATAATTTGATCTCGACCGAACGTGATTACAGAAGGAATGGTGCTTGCGCAACTTGAACACAATGATGGTGTCGTGGGCAGGTGATTAAGTGGTCATTTGAGAGGCCAGCGGCCTGCATGAATGAGTGTACGATGGTCGGTCCGACTAATCGAAAACCCCTCCTAACCATGTCCTTGCTTATGGATTCCGATTTCGAAGTCTTCACTGGGATTTTGTGGCATGATTTGTACTTTGTTGCTATGGGTTTGTTGTTTACAAATCTCCACACGTATTTGTCAAATGATCCGAATTCCTTCTTGATCTGCAAATAAAAAACATTCATTATTTGAATCAGAAAAATCAAGTGAAATTGAAGGAATCATTTATTTGCAAATATGATTACCAATTAGGTATGTATATAAGGCAACTGACTCATGCACATGGTCCCATGTGGCATGTCGTCTTACTATTTACTAACAAAAGTTGATGTAGATAGTGTATTATATTAGATAATTGCGGTGCTGACCTCGAGAATTCTGTTGGAATTGTCGACCACACCTCGGACTTGGCTCAGGTCTATACCACAATCAGTACTGATCGAATTTATCTTCTTTTCGGAAAATTTTGAAACAATTTCTGCATCAAATCCCGAAAATGCATCCCTGGAATTGGATATAAAATGCGATCAGATACAACAAAATAAAAGTTTGTTCTAATAATCTTAATTAAGAAGGCCCCTCACCGGAGATCTTGTCTTTTCTTTAACACTGAAGTCCAATCTGATCCAACTTGTGCACCAATTAACACCAACAATTCAAACAGCAGTCTGCAATTAATGCATTCTCCAAGAAATCAAAAAACCATGTTTCAAATGTCCGTGTTTATATTTATAGGAGTCTAGATCCAACTAACTGTGTCTTTGGCTGTCACCACAATCCCTTTTTGACCTTTCTTAACAAATGGGAAGACGTTAACACATTAATGTGCCATTAGAGGACAGCCAAGGAGGCAGTAAGTTCGAGGCAGCACTGCTTAAGCAAAGAGAAATATGGAGGACAGAAATAACCTACTTATCCTCGTGGACAGGTACTCCCCATTCTTCATCATGATACGCAACATAGATTGGGTCTACACCACCAGAGAAAATGAAATTAATAACTCGATTTCTATTGATGATAATTTAGTGAAATTAATTGATATGTCATCTTGTTTGATTACCTGAATTTGGAGTGATGAAGGTGCATCGCTTTTCTTGATCTCGAACAGCAGCATTATTAGTAACCAAAGAAGAATGATGACGATGATTATTATTATTATTATCAGGAACAGCCTTCTTAATTGATTTAGTTCTTCCATAATGCGCGATACGCATTTTTCTT
>CAIGRK010235341.1:0-17709 GCA_903798315.1 Fraxinus greggii | reverse complement strand
TAAAATATTTTACACACAAACCAATAAAATTTTCTTACTTTTTAACCACACATTCTCCAAAAAATACTATTACATAACTCATTATTTCCAAATAAATTCTGCCAAACAGGCTCTAAATGTCTTTTGAAAAGTCACAAGTTGTTTTTGAGACTAAGAATCCGTTTTTGAATGCGTCTGAATATATTATTTGACTAGAATCGCTTTTAGAGGAAGTTAACATAAGATAATTCTTTTAAGATGCTCTTTTCCAAGCAAACGAAGCGAAAATAAAAAAAAAAAAAAAGAAAAATTGAAGAATGGACAGAAGATAATTTATAGTCAATACAAGTCTTTGTTGGTACCATAAAATATAATTATTGCACATTCAAAAGAAAATATTTGTCTGTGCACCCACAATTTCCTCGAAGTCTCAAGCTGCTAAAATCTTTGACAAGATTAAACAAGTCTAGCTATTAATTACCCACCAAACTAGGGGAAGTTTCAGTGAAATTAACAGACTAGAACATTTTCTGTTCGTCTCAAGTCTTATTAAAATAAAATTAGAATTAATCAACCATAATTGAATACAAGAAAGCTTGCTTAATTTACAAGAAACTCAGTAGAAAATCCGAAAATACTTTTTTTTTTTTACCATGGATGTCCAGACCAATTTGCGCGCACCTCGACTAATCCCACGAAACCCTGAAATTTACGGTCGGGTACTCACCTCAATTACCATGAGGAGACTCGAACGAGTGACAATTAGTAGCAAACTCAAGGCTTGATCAATTGAACAACCCCACAGGATTAGCAAATCCGAAAATACTATAATTAATTTATGTCGTTTAGTTTATCCATATGATTAGGAGCTGATGATCTTTACAATTGAATGCTGCAATCATTGACTTGTAGCATTAACCAACCTAAACAAAAATAATAATTAGAAAAATGCTTTAAATTTGGTAGATCCGAACTACGTGGGAAGGTAGATATAGTTAAAAAATGATTGTTTGCTACTAATCATTGTTAATTATTAATTAACATGACAAAGAAAGAAATCAAATCCAACGTAAAAGGAGCCAGATGTGCATCTGTCACTTAAATTTATTTCTCTCATCATGTCACACCTACATAACAATCAATATTCTAAAAAAGCAAGTCTAATCACAAAGCTAGATCTTATTGCATAGATACGTCAAAAAAGTATGAAAAAATATGAGTTTACGTGTAAAATTATTAAAACTCATCGTATTTATCAACATCACCTTGTGGAATGAGTTAAACTAGCAGATTGGAACCATTGCCTATACACCAGAGAGACCGAGCAAGGGGCACGTCACACGCTAAAAAAATTGTAAGCTTCCTTCCCCACCCTTTCGTGCAACTTTCCTAGAAATGGTTAAGGTCATGTTCGGTACAGATTAAAAGTCAATTAAAATTGAAAATATGGCCGTTATGGATTCTCCTCACCTAATAAAAATCAACAATAACAGCTAATTTTTTAATTTTAATCTGATTTTAATCCCTACCGAACACACCCTAAATGTGGCAATGAAATCTCAAGGGCCTTATAATTTTTAGTGTCTAGAACTGGAAATTATAGCTAGAACACTGGCTTTCCCATGCTTACATATTTATTTGAGAGAATATATGATTAAAAATAAATTTTTAAAGATAAAACTTGCTGTTATCGCTCGAATTCTTCTTTGGCAAAAGGGCAAAACAAATGGCATTGACCCCAGTTTGTTCCGGTCCTGATATTCCCGAGATCCTCATATTTGCATTTGGATTTTATGAGCACCAGATCAACGGCCAGGGAACTATCAGGGACCCAATCATTGCCGTCAATCAATTGATAAATTCAACTTGCAGTTCACGCAGTTGTATAAATTTACGCAAATGACTACTTTATCCATCCCCATCTCCGTAGTAAACAAAAGTCAATGAGGGGTAGATAAGAGAATTTACTTTATAGGTTTCAGTGCTGTAATTGTTTTTTAAACGTGGAGATTGAGGACGCGCGTACCGCCAAAAAGTACGGGTAATTGAGCTGTACGACTAGTCAGCATCATGTCTAATGAACCGGCAGTTGGCGGTTCAACAAGTACGATCCTGTATACATCGGGTCCGGTCGTACTTGAATTGGGATCTAAAATCACTGTAATTCAACCAGGCCGGTCAGGTGCACTCTCCACCTTAGCCCCGACACCATCACGCCCCATCACTGTATTGCAATTTCCACGTGTGCAAAATATTAAGACGAAATAATTCAACATAATTTATTTAATTAGTCCTTTTTTAATCTAGTCATGAGACGAGGATTAATCATACGCTTGTGGGCCACGGTTAATTAAAATTTATTAATAAAATATAGTAAACTATACGAACCTGTGGGGGGCGTGCCTTTTAATAATTATAATAATCTCAAACATGACTAATGACAATTAGTGGTGGTGACATTGCATGACCTCATAGTCCTGGACCTAGACCAAAACATAACTTAATTAACGTAATTAGTAATGTTATTTAATGTTCCTAAGCAGATCCAAGACGCAATTAACAGTAATAGGAACGTGATTACACGCCCCAATTATTCTTTCCTGTTTAGTCGTCTAATAGTTAGCGGCGGCGCTGCTAAATATATCACTAAAATAAAGTTAACATTGAAACCTCATTGTCCAAATGCCAAGTTTACATAATTAATTTTAATCACTATTTTATAAGACACACAAATTTTCTAATATACATTTAATCAATTTTTATCAAAGTGTATTAAAAATCTGATTTTGATCTCTGTCAAACAAGAGTTTAAT
Organism: Fraxinus greggii; assembly: GCA_903798315.1. Taxonomy (NCBI): domain Eukaryota; kingdom Viridiplantae; phylum Streptophyta; class Magnoliopsida; order Lamiales; family Oleaceae; genus Fraxinus; species Fraxinus greggii. Next base: position 14,917 of record CAIGRK010235341.1, on the reverse strand, counting down.
ATTGCAGTAACTCAAAATAAAAGATATTAAGGTTCGTTGGTAAGATTTTTTAAAAGTTTAAAATGGTTAAGTTGCTTTTGAATATGTTTGAATAAATTTCTGAAATTGCTTAGTTTGACTAGAAGAGATTTCAAACGATATTGGTCTTTCCAAGTGTCCATTTAGTGGGAATTTTAAGAGTTGGAGCTCACCTAAGGTAATTTTGTCGAAAAGCTCTTCTAAGGCTCTGTTTGGTAGCCATTTTTGTGGGAAGAATACATTTTTTTGGTTGATGTGATGGGGAATATGTGGTTGAAAAAGAAGGAAAAATTATTAATGTGATGGAAAATATTATTTTATTGAAGAATGTGTGGTTGAAATTGAGTAGAAGAATGAGAATGAAAAATATAATGTAGATCGAACAAAGGCTAAAACTACAGCTCGAATATATTATATGAAAAATAGAAGGATTTATCTACGTGTATACAAAAAATGTTGTCCATCTTGTTTACAGATGCAGTGGTGGCAACATATAATTGGCTGAAAAAACTATTTTTTTTACCGACATTCAAAGTGTGTGCAAGTTTTTTCCGGTACACATAACAAGCTCCGAAATAGAAATAGAAGTAAAAGTCATATCAAACGACCTAAAATGGATTTATACTCTCTAATTACAAACGAAAAGAATTTAATTTTTTTAAACTAGTCAGTCATTAGATTGCCTGCCTATATAAACCAACCATTTCCCTTCCAATTACAAAGCCTCAAAAGCAAGTTGCCTGCCTATCTTCAGCCTTAACAACATTATTCCCTTCACTAAGCAACAATGAGAACAGATGTGGAGAGCCTGTGGTTTTTTGCTCTAGCTTCTAAATGTAAATCCTCCACTTCCCTAAACTCCATGCTTGTTGCATTTCTCTTTGTAATAGCATGGCTACTCTTGAATTTTATTTTCTGGGCACACCCAGGCGGCCATGCTTGGGGCAAGTATAAATGGAGAAAATCAAAATCCACGTCAAAATCCATACCCGGTCCAAAGGGTGTTCCAATTGTCGGAAGCATGAATATCATGACCGGTTTAGCTCACCGGAAAATTGCAGCCACGGCGGAGATTTGCCAAGCCAAGCGTCTAATGGCGTTTAGCCTTGGCGAAACCAGAGTAATCGTTACATGCAAACCAGATGTAGCAAAAGAGATTTTGAACAGTTCAGTTTTTGCTGATCGTCCTGTGAGAGAATCTGCATACAATCTTATGTTCAACAGAGCTATTGGGTTCGCTCCATATGGTGTTTACTGGAGAACCCTCAGAAGAATCGCCACCACACATCTCTTTTGTCCTAAACAAATCAAAGCCTCGGAATCTCAGAGATTCAAAATTGCTAATCAGATGGTGGCAATGTTCAATTCACGAAAAGATGATACTATTCGCGTTAGGGATGCATTGAAATTAGCTTCTCTTAATAACATGATGTGCTCTGTATTTGGACGAAATTACAGGCTCGACTCTTACAATTCTGAAACAGAAGAGTTACGAAAACTTGTTGATGAAGGGTATCAGTTACTGGGTACACTCAATTGGTCGGATCATCTTCCATGGTTAGCTGATTTCGACATACAAAACATCCGATTCCAGTGCTCCAAGCTCGTGCCTAAAGTAAACTACTTTGTCCGTCCTATTATTGACGAACACAAGGCCGAAACCGGCAAGCTCCACCGTGACTTTGTCGACGTTTTGCTCAATCTTCATGGGACTGATAAATTATCCGACTCTGATATGATCGCCGTACTCTGGGTATATCCTGCACAAGTTCTTTTCTCCTCGTATTATTTTTATTAAAATCTGTACGCTAATGTGTTTTTTTTCTTGTGGTTAAGGAAATGATATTTAGAGGCACAGATACAGTGGCAGTCCTGATAGAATGGATACTAGCCAGAATGGTGATGCACCCTGATGTACAATCAAAGGTCCATAAAGAGTTAGACAAGGTTGTCGGAAAGTCACGTGCGCTTGTAGAGTCTGATTTAACGGAAATGGTGTTTTTACAAGCGGTAGTGAAGGAAGTACTAAGATTACACCCACCGGGCCCACTTCTCTCCTGGTCCCGTTTAGCGATAACAGACACTATCGTCGGCGGCTATCACGTGCCCGCAGGAACTACTGCAATGGTAAACATGTGGGCCATCATGAGGGACCCGGAGGTTTGGGTGGACCCTCTCGAATTTAAACCCGAGAGGTTTATTAATGAGAGTGAGAATGTGGACGTGTGTGTGTTGGGTTCTGATTTGAGGCTCGCACCATTTGGGTCTGGCCGGAGGGCTTGCCCCGGTAAGACCTTTGGACTAGCGACTGTCACGTTATGGGTTGGTTCGCTTTTGCACCGATTCAAGTTTAGGCCTTGCAATGAAAGGAGTGTGGACTTGTCTGAGGTGCTAAAGCTATCTTGTGAAATGGTAAACCCGCTTTCGGTTATGGTCCGACCCAGGTTTCCCCTTTTAAGTTCAGTGTGTTAGGATGTGCTGTAATTTCGCTAGTCTTTCACCAACTCTCTATTGGATTATATATAATATAAATATAATATACGTCGGGTGGTTATTTTGTTAATCCTTGATGTCACTTTTGACAATTCACAAGGATTTCTTATGTTTTTTTATGTACATAAATGTAACTTTTTTTATTTCAAGGGTATATGTGTTCTATCATAATTTGCTTTATAACTATGTATATACTTCATTAAAAGACAACTAAAGATATTTGTATTAGGTCGATTTCCAAAACGCTAATATCCAAGAAACAATTCGAATAGCAATTTTAAGTCAGTCGTCTATCACCCACGAGGACCACTTCCGTGTATCTCTTTTTACCTAATGATTAGGGTAAATCTTTTAATACAAAAGGTACTTTTTTTTTTTTTTACTATCATGGTCAAGTTGATTTTACTAGACAGTCAGTGAATTGTTTACGTTGTGGAAGTCTTAGCGTCTTTTTGCAAAGAGTTGAGATATGTCGTTCAAAACTGGATGTCTAACTTGTTGTCGACTAAATAATTCATTGACTCATCATTTTAAATTAACAAGTTCAACTTTTCTCTCACTACTAGTTATGCTTAAAAAAAGGTGTAAAATAATGTATCAATGAATTATTGGTGCACAACAAGTTAGATCCGATATTGGACAGCAAATCTCAACTCCTTTACAAGCTAGTAGTTTATTTGAAAGCTCGATCTAATTGATTTAAATGGCTCATTTGAACACAATGAATCATGATACCTATCAAGCCTTCCAAGTTGTATCTTTTAAGTCAATCTCGTTGAAAGTAATGATTCAAATTTCAATTAAAAAAAGAAGGAAAAAACAGGAAAACATTCTCCTATTTGCACTAGTAAAAATAAAATATAAAAAATGAAAATAAATTGGACGGATGATTTGAAGAAAGGCTCTAGTTCTTAAGTAAACCAAATTTTGAGCAAAGAGATTGAGCCTTCGTTTTTAAAATTTTAAAAATTTTATCTGCAGTTATTCCACAAGTCTTTCACCGACTCTCTATTGGATTATATAGAATATAAATATAATACACGCCTGGTGGTTGTTTTGTTAATCAAAAAAGCTACGGGTACAAGATTTTTCTACAGGTTTTTCAACAGGTTTTTGAATTGTACTCATATGAGATGGGTCCCATGTGAATTAAAATATTGGCAAAAATCCCACCCACTCACCCCCGACTGTGTGTGCTCGGCAGGTACAGGAAGCATTTCTCTTTGTTAATAATTGATGTCTTCTGACAATTCACAAGGATTTCTTATGTTTTTTATGTACATAAAAACTTTTTTTTATTTCAAGGGTATATGTGTTCTATCATAATTTGCTTTATAACTATGTATATACTTCATTAAAAGATAACTAAAGATATTTGTATTAGGTCGATTTCCAAAAGATAACTAAAGATATTTGTATTAGGTCGATTTCCAAAACGTTAATAACTAAGAAATCATTCGAATAGCAATTCTAGATTAGTCATATATCACCCACGAGGTCCACTTTCGTGTATCTCTTGTTACCTAATGATCAGGGTAAATCTTTTAGTACAAAGATACTTTTTTCTAATATCATGATCAAGTAGATTTTACTAGACATTCAATGAATTGTTTACGTTGTGGAAGTCTTAGCGTCTCTTTGCAAAGAGTTGAGATATGCATTCAAAATTGGATTTCCAACTTGTTGTCCACCGAATAATTTATTGATTCATCATTTTAAATTAATATGTTCAATTTTTCTCTCACTAAAATAATGTGTCAATGAATTATTGGTGCACAACATGTTGGATCCAATTTTAGACAGCAAATCTCAACTCCTTTTCAAGCTAGTAGTTTATTTGAAAGCTCGATCTAACTGAATCAAATGGCTCATTTGAACACAATGAATCATGATACCTTATCAAACCTTTTAAGTTGTACTTTTTAAGTCAATCTTGTTAGAAGTAATAATTTAAATTTTTATGTATTTATTAATATTTTATATGCAGCTGACGTGTAATTTATCCTCAACATATATGCCACTATATCTTATGTTTGACTATGCTAAAAGGCTTATAGTTTGAACAGTCAGCTTAATGATCAGCGCAGATTGTTCGACTCTACAACTATTATATTTCTCAAATTGTTGTCAAGAAGAAGAAGGAGAAGAAGATATTTTGATTACTTGGCAAGTGAGAATTAAAATAATATTTACAAGATTGATTATAACTATTTCGATACCGATGTATAGTTAAAGAGACTTAAATACAATGTAATGAAAGATATCATCAATCTTTGTCTCTACGGGGACGTGAAAATGACATCCCAACTGTTCAATACTAAATTTCTATTCCAGCAAAACCCTCTCTTCCGGGACTTTGTCTTTCAATCCTGAAAATCGATTGCGACCCCAAACGAAATCTAAACACAAACTTACAATAAGATGACTAATTCACATTTTTTATTTGGATAAGGAACAACCTTTACATCATCAAAAATTTGTATTTGCTGCTAAATTTAATATACTGATATCAAGAATGTGTCATTATGAATTTAAGTACTACAAGTGCGTCATGCTTTATTAATTTACAAGTGAAGTAAATAGCTTAATGCATATATGTCGAACATATAAGATGGTATTTTGGCATATTTCTTTATGAAATTAATTAATAGGTACCAAATAATTTTATTACTAGAGAAAGATCAAGAAGTCTCCATTGGAGAATCGAGGGAATGAGTTTTTCTTGGTAAAAGGGTTTATCCACCAATCGCATATCCGAATAATCTAGGAAACTCAGATGTATTCATTAATACAGGAAAATGACTTTCAAGTGTGGATCCACACGATATTCTTTGGAATATGTTTTAGTAACTTCGTCATGAATTAGTTGGTGACTCTTCCATGATTCAAGGGACAAATCAACTTTGGAAAGGATTACAGCCTCATATAATGGTAAGTGATATTACCCTAATAATCGAGCTATAATCACGAGAAGAAGGTGAATCCCCATGCGGTCGTGGCTGATGTCCCAAGGTGAAAGGATAGGGTCAGGTAGGGAGGAATTGAGAACAGTCACTTCGTGTATCTTAAATCAAGTTGTGAGAATTTACATCGACGAAAGATGACCAAGAGCGAGTCGCGATGATTGTTAAAAGGTCATGATCGACTTTTTAGGACGATACTCAATCACCACATCATTGTAGACTTGTATGGTTGAGATATGAGTTGTTTAATCGTCTCTAAAGTTGACACACGATATTTAAAGCGATAAGATCAATGTAACGGCCCAACTATCAAATATCCATGCCACTATTTTTTGTCCACTAGCTGTGATCCCCGCTGTAATTTGCAAAAATCCTAGGAACATATCCTATGTGCTCATAAATTTTTTTTCACATCATCATTGACAATACGTCTATAAATAACAAACGAAGTACAACTAAAACGTACATAATTAATACAAGCCTTTCCACATTGATTAATCTTTTTTAGAGTTTTTTCTTTATCAAAGAACGCTTTAACTTTCTCTTGGGGCAATCGGAGAGGTAATTAGCATATAACGTCCCTACCTTTCATTATTATTGTGGAAAACGTCTCTACCTTTCATTTTTGGCATTTTCACCCTTATTTCCACATTTCATTTCGCAAAATGTCATTTTTATCCATTTTCTCAATTTAAAATTATAAAATGACGAAAATACTATTTCCTTTAAATAAAACAAAAGGAAAAAGAAAAAACTAATTGCAAACATAGTCCTAACTTTTTTGAAAAGTACAAATGAATTCCAAATATATTATTAATAGGGTAATTAGCACATAATGTCCCTACTATTATTTCCAAAAACGTCATTATCTTTTATTTTTTTGGCATTTTCTTTCTTAATTATATATTTGATAGCGCAAACCATTATTTCTATCCAATTTCTCAATAAAAATAGTGAAATAACGAATATACCCTCCTATTTAAATTAAAAAAAACTAAAGAATTAATTGCAATCACAGTCCCAATTTTTTAAAAAAGTGCAAATGAGTCTCCAATAAATTATTTAAAAAATTTATTTTTTAATAAAAAGTGCAAACGAGTCCTAATGAAATTTATTTAAAAATTTTAAAAAGTTAAAAAAATTAAAAAGTGCAAATGAGTTGCAAATAAATTATTAAATAATTAGAAATTTAAAAAATATTTTTTATTTAAATATGATGATATATTCATTATTTCACAGTTCTTTATTGAGAAATCGGATGAAAATTGATGGAAATAATAGTTTGCACAATCAAATGTGTAATTAAGGGTGAAAATGTCAAAAAAAGAAAGATAAAGACATTTTTCGCAATAAAGTTGAAAGATAAGGACATTATTTACTAATTACCCTTTTAATAATTTATTTGAGACTCATTTACTCTTTTCAAAAAAATTGGAACTATGATTGCAATTACTTTTTTTTCTTTTTCCTTTTGTTTTATTTAAAGGAAATAGTATTTTCGTCATTTCATAATTTTTAATTGAGAAAATAGATGAAAATGACCTTTTGCGCAATGTAAGTTGAAAATAAGGTAAAAATGTCAAAAAAAATGAAAGACGTGAACGTTTTCCACAATAACAATGAAATATGAGGACGTTATGTGCTAATTATCTCAATTGGAGACGACCCTTCATTGGAGGTCAACCTCTTATTTGCAGGAAAACATGTAGAAGGTCATTTTGGGTATTTGCATGATATGTTGGCATCCACATTCTACATTTTTCAGATTCGTGGTGGAATTTTCAAATTTTATTACCAATTTTATTGCATACATAATGGGATCCAACACAAACCGATAAAAGCTGATTTTTTCACAATAGGGAGCTTAAGCTTGAAATAGATTATCAATTTCGAATACCATTTTCTCAACCAACTACCAAGCCTTCTCCGATCCTAGTAATTGGTCCAATAAAGGTCCACATTCCACAAAACAAGCCCATTAGCCCAAATCTCGGACTAAAAACCCTAATTCTCACCCCGACAATATAAACACCCCTGGCAATTCTGCCATTTCGTATCAGAAAATAAATTGAAAGGACTGCCGCCGAGCGAGGAAAATGCAGATCTTCGTGAAAACTCTAACTGGGAAAACCATAACCCTCGAGGTCGAATCCAGCGACACCATTGATAATGTCAAGGCCAAAATTCAAGACAAGGAAGGTACTCTTTTTTTTTTTTTTTCCCCCTCCCAAATTTCATAAATTCAATTTTTTTCCTCCGCGAGGTTGGAGTTTTGTATGAATAGGTTTAGAAATTTAGTTATTTATGGTTTTTAGGTATTCCACCGGACCAGCAGCGATTGATCTTTGCTGGAAAGCAATTGGAAGATGGCCGCACTCTCGCTGATTACAATATCCAGAAAGGTAACATCTTGATATGATTTTATTTTACTATGTGAGCTTTCACTCCCTGTACCTGGCTGGGTAGAATTGGTTTTTGTGGTTAATTTTGTTAGGTTATTGGATTTTGGAATTTGTGTGTAGAGTCAACGTTACATTTGGTTCTGAGGTTGCGTGGAGGGATTATTGAGCCGTCCCTGATGGCATTGGCTAGGAAGTACAACCAGGACAAGATGATTTGTCGAAAGTAAGCCCTTATTCACCGTTGTTACCCTGAATTATTGATATGCATTAAATAGGACACTGTGTCAGATACCAAACTATTAACTTACTCTACTATTTTTACTGTATTATAAGGATACATCATCTGTATGATTCTTAGTTCATTTATTTTTACTGTGTTTGTTTTACCCTTTGGGTGGAAAAGGGATACCGTGGGACTTTGCCTCAATGAGGTTTGAGTTATTAATCATTGCTAAAAGAATTTATTCATGAACTTGAAGGAGCTACTAGAAATTTATTTTATTAGTAGATTTAGTAAGGCAGATGGGGTCTTGCATGTATTTTACCGGGTCTGTTCTTCGTCACTCCACCAAAGATCATTTTGGGAATAAAATGTGAGGTTGGTAAAAGTTATCTTACTATGTGTGTTGATGCTTGGTGGATGTAGAAGTTCTTATACTTCACCTCTCCAAAGAAATTGGTATTATGCTTGTCATACACAAATACCTGCAAATTCTAACACGAGGCCAAGTATCTTCTCAAGCAACATGGCTCTCTAGTCTGTCTTCATTTAAAACTCCATATTGCCATATTTTTGTATGTATCTTATTTCGGGTGTGTTTGAGCTATATTATTTTGGAAGAATGTATTCTAGAATAGTAGATTGATGGAGAATTTGTGGTTGAAAAAGAAGGAAAAGTTATTGATGTGTGAAAAATATTCTTTTATTTAGATTGATGGAGAATTTGTGGTTGAAAAAGAAGGAAAAGTTATTGATGTGATGAAAAATATTCTTTTATTGAAGAATGTGTAATTGAAAATGAGTAGAAGAATGAGAATGAAAATTTTAATATGTACCAAACAGGGGCTTAATAAGAGTTCCAGATATTCTGAGTTTGAAACTTACATAATTTTGGAGACAAGTTTCATTCAAGACAATTGGAAGTTGATATACCTTGTAGATTGGGTTTCACCCAAGTTGTGATAATATATTTAAAAAAATCAACTTCCCAGCTTGGTCCCCTGAACCATCAAGAATTTGAAACGAACTTCTGCCTTGTGCATGGATTGTCTGATACTGGTTTGCTTTGTGACTTCTGCCTTTTACAAGTGAAATCCTTGTAAGTATTAAAGAACCATTTATAAATGCATTAAAAAGGATTTATGATCACATAGATTGTTGGGTAGTGTTACTTGGGAGGATCTAGTTTGGGAGTTCAACATTGAGCTCTTGTCCTTAAGTTGACCTTTTTGCAGCAAAGTATATTTACAAAATATGAAAAATACTAATAAGCATCTAGCCACTTTCTCATTATCTGTTTTCATAATACTCCCAATTTCTGTCATCTCTAATTCCATTATCTGAACGAGTAATTTGAAACATCTCATTTTGCACTAGCCTGAAATATGCATAAAACATGGATTGACTTGCTAACTTATGTGTCAGGTGTTATGCACGTCTCCATCCTCGTGCTGTGAACTGCAGGAAGAAAAAGTGTGGACACAGCAACCAGGTAAATAGGAATGAATAGATGTCATTAGTTTACATTTCTTTTACTGTCTATTGTTGTGAGGTCAATGAAGATTTGGGACTGAACTTTTGCATTATACAGTTGAGGCCAAAGAAGAAGATCAAGTAGAAGAGATATGGAGTTGCTTTTAGGGAGTTATTATCAAGAGATATGTCATGCTGCAGATGTTGGCCAATTTAAACAATCCTTTTTCTCTTTAAATTGTTTGGGGACATAAGAATTCTTATTCAATTTGGATATTCGAGTTATACTTTTTCTATTCTGTTCATTTTAGATAGAATGTTGTGGTTTTATCGTGAATCTCCTTGGTTGTGCTACCTTCTACTAGTAATTATTTTATTAGTTATAGTGCGGTTATTTTCTGACTTTTGCCCTCCTGAACAAACATGTATATATCATAAAATGAACTGCGTCATTCACATCATCTCTGTATGATTTGCTAAACAAACCTACAGTTTGTGATACCGGCAGTGCGTTCAACTCTTTTCTGGTGACCATATTTCAGATCTTTGGTGAATTGTTCCAGCATAATGAAAATGAGTTACTTCCCTTGGCTTCAACCAATTTACAGATAAGTAAATCAGGACCTAAGGTTCTAAGAACAATAGAAGGTCCCATATTTCCTCGCCTTTTACTGCAATGGAATCAAATAAAATTAAAATGAAAAGCTTTTAAGAACATCAAGATTGGCCTTCTACTGCACCGTCTCTTAGCCCTGTAATGCACGTTGTCAACTAAAATTAGCATTACATTTGAAGTTTATTGAAACGCATAAGAGTTTTGCTGGGGTGCCACCCTCCTGACAGACCCCTCACAGGGGAGAGGGGGTAATTTTTTTTCATTTTAAATTCATATGGGTCCCACTCCCAAATGTAAGAGTATGTGAACCAAAGTGTCAATTTTCTGATAAAATGGTTCAACTCAACACATAATGGTGGAGTCTGTGCAAAGGCAGTGATAGTGGTTCAACTTCAGTACAGTGGCTGGAAAAGAAAACAGCCACTGCAACTAATAACAAATTGCATGAAGAATATACTATAGATGCCGGTTGAAGAAGTGTGTAGAATATATAGATTTCCTCTCTTTCCAATTCAGTTACAACTTGTTTAGCACTCATTCTGTTGTGTGTGTGTGTATATATATATGCTGTAATTGTAAACAATTTTTCGGTGAGAAATATGCAGCATTCTTCCATTCTTTATTGTAATCATCTTCTCTCTCAAACCTTATTTTGTGATATGATATCAGAGCATGTATAACGATGGACATTGCGTAGATGTTCAATCCTCTACACACGAAGATCTTAATCCAAATTCCCAATTTGTTGCACATCAGGATTCCCAATCTGAATTCTCAGCAAAATCAAAACGCCCACTCCACCACCAAATATTAATGATCCTACTCATCTCTACAGTCCATACTACATTGGAGGGAATGACAGTTTTGGCACCTGTAGAGGACTTCGTGCCGTCATTGATAATCAACAAAGAGACTGGGTCATGCGATTCCTTATGAGACTTAATGAATCCTACAAAGATATCAAAGCTCAAATCCTTCTCATTAAGCCCCTTCCTAAACGAAGTGTATTCTATCTACAACAAGAAAAGAGGAGATAGATTTCAATGGATTCCCATATCACTGAATCAATGTGAATGATGGGAAGAGGAGCTCGAAATGGGATTCAATACACAGCTAATCGAACTGCCAAGTACTTCTGCACTCACTGTAAGATTGCTAGTCATTCACTGGAAAGATGCCTTAAGGCTAACAAACCATTGTGCTCTTATCGTAATTTGCGTGGTCACAACATAGACAAGTGCTTTAAAATTCATGGATATCCTCCGGAACACAAGGTCTACAAAAAGGAAAAATTTGCTAATTCTTCAGCTAATCAAGTTACTAGCACCACCGTGCAAGAATAGAAGCACACTGAGATTCCTGGTAGAGCTTAATTTCCTATTACACAAAAGCAGTACAACCAACTCGTGGCACTTCTCAATAAACAGAACATTTCAACCCCATCTTATTTGGCAAATCAAGTTTGGTCTGTCATTAGTCCTTGCACTATTGAAGTTCAAAAGCCCAATGTCTCGGGTATATCTTTATGCCTTTCTATTTATGCATAAAAAATCCCTGCAAATACACCTTGGATACTAGACACAGGTGCCACAGATCACATTATCTGTGATATCTCTCTGTTCACTAGGATCACAACACAAGTCACTTATTCTGTTACACTGCCTAATGCCAACAGTGTTGCTGTTACTCATATAGGCACAATAAGGATTTTAGAAACATTAAATCTGCTGATGTACTCCGTGTTCCATCCTTTTCCTTCAACTCGATCTCAGTTAGAAAGCTAGCTACTTCCTTGAATTGTTGTCTCATTTTCTTGTCTCAAAAATGTGCTTCATTCAGGACCTTTTGACCCGGAGAACGATTGGAATGGGTGAGGTGAGACATGGCTTGTCCATCTGCAGCAAAAAAGGAGTTTCACCATCAGCCTTCCTTGATACTATAACCACCACAACTCCTACAGCAGCTGCTGCCATACAAACTGAAGAATTTGATCTCTAGCATTATAGATTAGAGCATCCTTCATCTACCATTCTTAGATTCTTAGACATTAACAAAAGTTCTAGACCATGCGTGATCTGTCTTTTAGCCAAAATGCATAAGCCACCTTTCCCTGTAAGTCAACATCAATCAGAATTTTTTTTTGATTTCATCCATTGTAATGTTTGGGGACCTATAGTAAAGTTTCCTATGATGGTTCAAGATACTTCTTAACAATAGAGGAAGATTACAACAAATGTATTTGGATCTATACTTTGAAAATTAAAGTTGATGCTAGCACTGCTTTACAAGGATTTTGTAATATGATCGAAAACCAATTTAAAACTAAAATCAAGATAATCAGAAGTGACAATGATGGAGAGTTCAATATGAAAACCTTTTTTTCATGAGAAGGGAATTGTGCATCAAACGTCTTGTATTGAAACTCCACAACAAAATTCCGTTGTGGAGAGGAAGCACCAACATTTCTTAATGTAGCAAGAGAATTAAGATTTCATAGTGGAATCCCCATGAAGTATTGGAATGAGTGTGTGCTCATAGCAACTTATATCATAAACAGAACCGTCTCACCTCTCTTAAATCACAAAACACCATTTGAACTCTTCTTTAACATCAATCCAAATTATTCTCATCTTAAAGTTTTTGGATGCTTAGCCTTTGCAACTAGCTTGGCCCAGGGCAGACATAAGTTTGATCCAATAGTTAGACGATGTATTTTCTTGGGATATCCTTTTGGAATGAAATTATACAAGCTACTAGATTTAGAGACTAAAATGACTTTTTATCTCAAGGAATGTCATATTCCATGAAACGGTCTTCCCTTACAAAGACAGTGATCAGCCAAATACCAATCGAATACCTAACCTATTAGATTTGCCTTTCGTTCAAACTTCAGATGCAAATCAATACTATACAATTGATCCTAAAAATTTGCAACCTGGCCAACCATGTGACAGTGATAACATACCATCACATGACCAAATTTTATCACCAAGCATCAACAGACCACCATTAGCAGACTCAAGCCCTATAAACTCCCTGAGTGAATCATAATCAAGTCCACAATATCCTTCAAATGAACCACAAATTGCACACACACCATCTAATACTAGCCCTCATCTACCAAGACGATCCACCAGAATCACAAAAACACCTTCATATTTGCAAAAGTTTGTTTGTTAGCAAGCCAGCTTATCCATCAATTTCAAGAGTTCAAAGGGCAAGAAGTTCATCCAACTTCGGGTAATCCCTTTCCACTTGAAGTAATCGTTAGTTATCATAAATTGTTACAAGCACACAAATCCTTTGTTACATCTATCACATCACACATAGAACTACAAAGTTATAATGAGGCACTAGAATCCCCAGATTGGTGCAAGGCTATGCAGAGTAAAATTGATGCCTTTGAACAAAATCACTCATGGGTTGTCACAAATTTGCCAGATGGAAAATCAACCATTGTATACAAGTGGGTTTTTAAAATCAAACACAATTCAGATGGATTAGTAGAAAGTTACAAGGCATGTCTAGTTACCAAAGGATACACTCAACATAAAGGTCTAGATTACCATGAGACATTTTCAACAGTTGCGAAGATGGTCACTATTAGAACTTTATTAGCGGTGGCATCCATTAAAGGATGGTTCCTATACCAATTTGATGTAAATAACACTTTTTCAAATGGTGATTTAAATGAGGAAGTATATGTGGAATTACCTCAAGGCTACTTATAGGCATCTCAACCCAAAGTTTGCAGATTGCTTAAGAGTCTATATGGCTTAAAACAAGTTTCATGCCAATAGTATTCAAAACTGTCAACCTTCATTATAGATCTTGGGTTCGTTAAGTCAAAAGTTGATTACAGCCTATTTACCAAGTCTCAAGGAAATTCGTTCACTGCCATCTCGGTGTATGTAGATGATATTATTGTGGCCATCAATGATGTTGAATCTGTCAATTCCCTAAGATTGCTATTGAATGAAAAGTTTAGAATTAAGGACTTGGGAGTATTGAAATACTTCCTTGGCATTGAGATGGCAAAATCAAAAGAAGGAATCATGGTTTGCCAAAGAAAGTATGCCTTAGACATATTAGGAGATTCAGGCACGATTGGGGCTACACCAACTAGAATTCTTTTAGACCAGAATATCAAGTTGTCTAAAAGTTAAGGTGAATTACTCAAAGATCCATCCATGTACAGAAGGCTCCTTGGAAGGCTTCTTTACCTAACTGTGACTGTACTTGATATATCTTATGCTGTCGAGCTCCTAAGTCAGTACATGGATAAACCTAGAATCCCACATCATAATGCGGAACATAAAGTGCTTCGTTAGATCAAAAGAAGCCTAGGTCAAGGACTGATGTATCCATCCTCATCAGGCCTACAACGACTGTAATTGGTGCTCATGTCCAGACACTGGATGGTCCATCACACGATACTGCATTTTTCTAAGATCCTCTTTAATTTCATAGAATTCAAAGAAGTATAATACAATTTCCATATCGTCTGTAGAGGCAAAATATAGAGCTATGGCAAGTACCTGTTGTGAGCTAACATAATTACGATTTTTACTCAAAGATCTAACAGTTTGTCATCCACAAGAAGCCTTACTATACCGTGACAATAAATCAGCACTTCATATTGCTGCAAACCCTTGTCTTCCATGAGAAAACCAAATTCATTGAACTTGATCGTCATCTAATTCGAGATAAAATTCAAGAAGGAAGTGTGGTG